>SJVG01000270.1:0-42385 GCA_034774675.1 Scedosporium minutisporum
GATGACAACTAGGCAAAACTGGAGGCGCGACTCAAAATATACGTAGATGGAGATCGCCGTTCGGACGCCGTTTTTTGTTTTTCATAAGGCGAGGGGCAAGAATTCGCCTAGAAAGCGGAATAGGTTTGTTCAAATTTGTTTCTCGTGGGGAAGCCCCGGCTGCACTTTCACGAGTTAGCTCGACTCGATTTTTTTGGGGGATTTTTATTTTTTATTTTATATTTCTAGGATTCGCTGGAGGAGTGGTGTTGACTGTCAAGTCCAAAAAGGAATAAAAAAGAAGGAAAAAAGGAAAAGAAGTCTTTTACACAAACCTTCAACGAGAGGTGGTGGTGGTGTTGAACCTGTGTCTATTCTGTCTCCTTGAAGGAATCAAGAAGAACGACATCAGGAGAGGCGGGGGAGATAGAATTCGGCAACACTGGTGGATATGGGATTTTTAGTTTTAAAGAAGTTGAATAAGTTGAATACTGGCTTGGATTGAAGTCTCAAAATTAAAGCATCGACTGGAAGCCCTTGCAGATATATACTCAGCTCGGGAACCCCAGCCAGGTCGCCTTGTTCGCCTTCCTTCCGAAGTAGCTCTAATATTGTCAGCGATGGCGAAAACGGTGTCCAGGCGGTTAACGTTCAGCGAGCCTGCTCCTCACGCCTCGTTCTCCTGTTTCTGCTTCTTCGTTTCAAACGTCACGTCAACAGTGATTCAAGAAACTGCTATGTGCTTAGATGATTGCTTGCTTGGGACGCGGCCAAGGCAATGAACCTCCGCCAACGACACCCGACCGGACAAGGAAAGGTGCACGGTGCGCAACCTCTTCCATCGGCACCAGGGACTCCGTTTGGTCGACAAACCCATCGCGCCCGAAAGGGATATATATACCATGAATTACAGATAGTGCGACCTATCTCTGGCCATCATCTACTTCGTGGCCGTCTCTTGGGCGTTGACGATAGGTATGTGCATCTTTCCTAATGGCCAGACGGACAAGCTGGCAAAGTGCTGACCAGCCTCATCATCCCAGTGGAATCTAGGAAAGGAAGCATTCTAATACCCAATCGTTCAAAAGTGAATTTCAGCTACTTCTTTTCTACGTAGGAAAGGGGTTTGAGATTGAGACTGCCCAGCGAGCGCAGACTCAGGTTGTTATGTGGTGGTTGAATGTTATCTTCTTGGTTGGAGATGAGTGTATGAGTGTTTCCCACTCCCCTAGGATGTTGTTGGTCCGCGAGTGTTTGCACCCACTCCCTCCACTGAATCACAAATGAATGAGCACAACTGTGGTTCTAGGCGGTGGGAAAATGCGGCGTCTTCAACTCCTAATTGTGCCAATGGCTGTTATCAGCCACTTCGGACTGTCTACCTTCTAAATCAGCCAATGAGATTGTGGCTTGAATTTGCAACGGCGACTGCCTTCGTGAACAAGTGGTGACTTGAACATGCTTATGTCATCGAGATGCAATTGCGGTCATTGGAACGACCTATGCTTAATTTGACAATTCACCAAGTCGCATTTGAAAAGAGGCGAAACTTATTATCCCACCCACCATCATCTCGACCTTCACAGCCTCAGCCTTGAACCGAAACATAGGCCTCAAGGCAGCCGACGCCATTACCGAAAAAATAAACCTTTCCACAAGATCAAACAGATGCCTCCCCGCAGACCAGACCCCAAGGCTGCCGCTGCGGCGGCGGCAGCGGCAGGCCCCGGCTCCAAGCAGCAAAACATCTACATTCCATCCTTCATCAGCAAACGGCCCTTCTACGCAGGCGAAGAAACCGACGCCACCGACTACCTAGAGCATCAACGTCTGCACAAAAAAGAAACCACCGAAGAATCCCAATGGTACACGCGCGGGCGACGCGCGGGCACGGCTGCGACCAAATATCGCAAGGGCGCCTGCGAAAACTGTGGTGCGATGACGCACAAGGCGAAGGACTGCCTTAGCCGACCGCGGGCGAAAGGTGCGAAATGGACGGGCAAGGACATTGAGGCGGACGAGGTGGTGCAGGATCTCAAGCTGGGGTGGGATGCGAAGCGGGATCGGTGGAATGGTTTCGATCCGAGGGACTATAGGACCGTGGTGGAGGAGTATAATGAGATGGACGAGCTGCGGAGGAAAGCGCAGGAGGTGAAGCAAAAGGGCGATCAGGGCGATACGTATGCCGAGGAACTCGACCCCACTAAACATCAGAGCACGGCTACGAGGCAGCTTAGAATACGAGAGGATACGGCCAAATATCTGCTTAACCTAGACCTCAACTCGGCGACGTATAATCCCAAGACGCGCGCGCTCGTCAACGCCGGTGAGGTAGAAGACGACAAGGCCGCGAACATCTTCGCCGAGGAGGGCTTCATGAAGGCATCGGGAGAAGCAGCGGAGTTTGAAAAAGCACAAAGGTACGCTTGGGAGGCGCAGGAGGCGTCTGGTGATACGAGGATGCACTTGCAGGCGAACCCTACGGCTGGAGCCTTCCACCGACGGAAAGAGCACGAGGTTGCTGAAAAACTGCGCGCTGAAAAGATGAAGGCTCTACGCGAAAAGTATGGTGGCGACGAGGACGAAAACAAAGAAACCGGTGCTGGTGCTACTACCGAGGCTCTGCGGGCCGCGGCCGTCACCGAATCGGAAACTTTTGTGGAATATGACGAGAGTGGCGCGATCAAGGGCGCGCCCAAGGCTGCTGCCAAATCGAAGTATCCCGAGGATGTGTACCATGGGAACCATACCTCGGTCTGGGGCAGCTGGTGGCATGACTTTAGATGGGGTTACGCCTGTTGCCGCTCGTTTGTGAAAAATTCGTACTGTACCGGCGAGGCTGGGATACAGGCGTGGGAAGCGGCAGAGAGGCAGCGTACAGGCGCGGGGCTCCTCACCGAAAATGGGGAGCCTGGTGAAGGTGAAGAAGAAGAGAAGCTGAAAGAAGCCACACCGGAGCTGGAGCCGGAGCGCAAGGAAAGGAAATCGAGGAAACGCACTGCTGTGCAAATGGGTGATGGCGTCACGGAGCAAGAGCTTGACGAGTACAGGAAGAAGAGGACGGCGGTGGAGGATCCCATGGCTAAATTATTAGGCAAGGATGAATTATTACATTGAGGGGCAGCCTTCAAGTTGTTACACTACATTATACAAGAAAAAGTTTATACCCACGCATACATCATTCATCACTGGATAATAATGAGATTCACGAAGCTGCCTTGACCCGAGTTTTCTTCATGTTTGTTGATTTCACATGGACATCATCGTGAATTTCAGGTATAGAACATAAAACTGAGGATGCAAACAAATCCATTTTTCCTGTCTAACGCCCCACACAATGAATGAAGCGAGGTCCCAAAACGACCATGACCGGATTCCGTAAACCCTCTTTTTTTATTTTTTATCCTCTATTTGTCAAG
Organism: Scedosporium minutisporum; assembly: GCA_034774675.1. Lineage (NCBI taxonomy): Eukaryota > Fungi > Ascomycota > Sordariomycetes > Microascales > Microascaceae > Scedosporium > Scedosporium minutisporum. Next base: position 3,399 of record SJVG01000270.1, read on the forward strand.
AGGCGCCGACGTCATTCATCAGCACCCTCCACTCCTGAGATGGGAGAGATGCATTTACTCCTCATCCTCCTCCTCATCATCATCACCACCCTCAGCAGCCTTAGCCTTCTTCCTGCGGACACGGCCGAAGCGGCCACCGCCGAAGGGCGAGGTGATGGCGAAGTCAATGTGCTTCTGGGAGTCGAGACGGACGATGAAGGAAGGGACGTTGACGATCTGCTTGCCGACGCGGATATGGCGCTGGCGGATGAGGACACGGGCGTGGTGGATGGACTTGGCGAGGCCGAGCTTGTAGACGCAGGTCTGGAGGCGGCGCTCCAAGAAATCCTCGACCTTGAGGGCAAGGACGTAATCGAGCTTCATGCGGGACTCGTCCAGGACACCGACGCGGACGAGACGACGAATCAGGGCATTGCCTTCGAAGAGACGCTTGGGGTCCTTCTCGTCGAGGGTAAGAAGCTGACTGTAATTAAGTAGTTAGCAAACGGGAATCCTCCTCTTTCGTTTCCCGCATTGCCCGTGTGGAACATTGGGTGCAAGAGGGGTAAAAAGGGCGGGAAGAGATTTTCTTACCGGGCAGCACGTCGAATCTTGGACAGAGTCAACTGAACTCGCCAGACCTCACGCTTGTTGCGGAGACCATATTCACCGACGAGCTTCAACTCAGAGTCCCTGTACAGATATCCTCCATTGTCAGTATTCCGAAGATCACTACGACTTGAACAGAGAACAAGCTCATGTTTCAGTGGCCGGTGATGTTACTAACAATCGAGCAGCCTCGAAGGGCCTGCGAGGGACACGAGAGGTCTTGGAGTAGGATCGGCTGGAGAGAGCAATTCAAATGTTAGCAAAGTCTCATTCTCGTTTTATTATAATTGCCGCAATTGACTCTGAAGTCTTCTTTGTCTCGATTACTTACGGAGGCATTTTGGCGTCTCACGATTCCTTTGGTGTTGTCGGTGAGGTTGAGGAAAAAAGAGTGTGGAAGCGAAGTTGCAAAGGACTAACTTCGAAATCCAGAAAATAACCAAAGATGTGTGAAATCCCGTTTGCTGTGGGGTCCTTTTTTGATTCGGCAGGCGCAGCGCAATTCCTTGACCAATGTCCCACCCACCAATCACATCCCCCACACAATTATTATGTAATACAGGGCTTCAAATTCTGGGTTGCCCTAATTGTTCCCCCTCTCAAAGTCACAATTGGAGCATTGCAGTGGGTACGTACCTCACTGTCTCTTTGGATTTGGGAGAAAATATTCCAACGACCTCGCACATCGACCAAGGATTGATTTTCCAATTATCGACCAATTTCTCACCCAACAATCCACCGCCCCCCATTCCCTCGATAGGAACCCGAATCAACAGCAAAAATGGGTAACGCTCGTGGTCTTCGCTCTGGTACTCGCGTATGTTCATCTCTCCTCGAGTTTACCTGCGGAATGGAGGTGGTTTTATCGATGGTCGGGATGTGAAAATGCTGATGCGGTTTCTCTCTCTTTGCAGCATGCCTTCTCGAGGGACTTCCGAAGGAAGGGTCAGATCCCCCTCACCACTTACCTGAGGCAATACAAGTACGTTCGAAATTCGGCGAAAATGAATCAAAAGAAGAAACCTGGCAATTTGGAGTCAATTTGTGTGCTGACTGAGGTGGTGTTCCAGGGTTGGCGATATCGTCGACATCAAGGCCAACGGTGCCATCCACAAGGGGTAAGAAAACCCGCGATTCCTAGTTGATCACCCTCTTTTCTCTGGACATGCCGCGACGATTCGATTGCCCGAAAGCGTGGGACTGGAAACTTGGCGATGAGTGGGGGAGTATGACGGCATGAATCAACGCGCGCCCAACACAAGCTGAACTAGGAGCGACGATTTTTGCAAGCTTCCCTTCCACTAACTTACCCGAATCTTAGTCTCCCCTTTAAGGTCTACCATGGTAAGACCGGCGTCATCTACAACGTCGCCAAGTCCGCCGTCGGCATCATCATCTACAAGAAGGTCAATCACCGATACCTCGAGAAGCGAATCAACATCCGCGTCGAGCACATCCAGCCCTCGCGATCCCGGGAGGGTTTCCTCCGCCGAGTCAAGGAGAACGAGGAGCTCCGAAAGCAGGCCAAGGCCGAGGGCAAGCCTGCTCTCCTCAAGAGGCAGCCCGCCATGCCCAGGGAGGCGCACACCCTCTCCCTCAAGGCCTCCCCTCTCGAGACGATTACCCCCGTACCCTACGAGACGACGATTTAAAGCAAAGGTTCGGCAAAAGTACAAAATGGTTTCGTGGGTCAAAGGGCGTGTGTTATTGTTTTTACTGGGGGAGTTGTTATTAAAAACAAACCCCGAGGATGGGAGGTTTTTTTAACGAGAAATCATACTTTTTTCCCCCGAGAAAACAATTCTCCCGTGGGATCTCTCTCTCTCTCACATATAACTGAGGGAATCCAAAGTCTTTTTGTGTGACGTGGAACGGTTTCCGTACTTCTCTTGTGTGGTTTTTTGCATGGGAGTCCGAGGTTAGGTCCGGAAATGTGGACTGACATTTCTCAAATGGCAATGAAGTCGGCGTAATGCCCCCCCTTAGAGACAAAATACTATTTGTTTTGGCATTCCCTTTTGAGACTTTGCGGCTCTTTGGTTGTCGGTCATCGTGATGTTCAAGTCTTCCATTCTTCCCCTGTCATGAGCCAATGAATGAATTGTGCCTGCCCGCTGGCGGCTCTGACAGCGCCCAACTTCCTGCTTTCCAGTGAACAGTATGAAGTTGGAAGTCTACATGTACTCTTCACGCTGTACAGCTGTTTATTGCTGGCAGCTGGTCGAATCTGGCAATAAAATCAGAATCAGCCACTAAAATGCATTGTGAGTGCAACACTGACCAATGACATTGAGATCTCTGATGATGCTTGGAGTACCTTTGTATTAAAGACGTTCATTGATATCGATGTCTCGACAAGATCTGTAATATTTTATTCCTTTTCTTTTTAATTTTTTTTGGCCGAAATATAAGGCACACACCGTTTATCTCATAGTTTGAAACGATGCTGATAAACATTGATCATCAATTGATGCTCCGTAAATCCTATAACGCACCCTCCTTCCAGATGGTTCGCGGTCAGTTCGCGAACCAACAAGGTCCCACCATCTCGTATGGTGTACAAAGTACCAGTTGGACGGCCCCGTAGGTTTTTTCGGTGATGATTCTTAGCCCTTGCATCTCTCATTGGTTGCAGGAGTGGGGCACCCTCTTCGTTGGACCTTGGTTCGCCAGGCTCCGAGTTGGAACCTGCAAGATATGACTCGGTTCGCGGCGGGCTCGGCAGACCTACGCTCCTTTGCCGAATTCCGATCGCTGGCTAAGCTCGTGATATAGTCTCGTGTAAGTGTCCCTCGGACATATGGACATTCGAGGTATTGTTGGTTGTGTCATGGAGCGGGCCGACGCCTTCGTAGACCCAGACGGTAGGGAAGGCGGAAACTGGAGGAAGAGGGTAGTATGGCAGACTTTCTCGGTAGACACCGCACCATCTCCCACTTTGATCAAGCCATGCAGAAGGCAAGGCTTCGCTGGCATCCTGAGGCACTAGAAGTAGTGCACTTTCAAGAGTGGGGGTATATTGAATGGCATGCAATGGTGAAAGTGTCGTGGGGAAGTATGATGATGTTGGAGGCTGGCTTTGATACAGCGGAGAGAATGCTGATGTTGCATTTCCTTCAACCCAAGGCACCTGCTCCGTTAAAGGGTCGTAGAACGTTTGGTGAAGACCCACCAACACTTGCGCAGCTGCACAACTTGCACATAGTTTGGGCTCGGAGGATATGGATCGACCCAGTGGAGGTGCTAACCACGAGATTGGGCAGAGGGAGCAAGATAAAACATCCAAGTCGGGGCAGTCCGCTGCAACCTGCAGAGACTCCCCAGATATACCGGGACGGGGTGTAGTGGCATTTTCACCGTGGTCGATGGGCTCATGATCCGGATTCTCTTCGTTAGAATTCGTCTCGAGTTTGGACTCCGGCGATAGACTTTGCGGGCCGTTATTCTGCGGTGAGATCGGTTCTTTCGACGACAATAGTTGTGCTAGTTCCTTGTATGATGCTGATTTGGAATCAGTAGGTAGTGATGCTCTCCGGGTGAGTTTATCTCGCCTCCGCCTCCGCTTGTCTTTCCCACGATGTGTCTGGGGAGACGGAAACGGAGATGACATAGATGTGTCCTTTTGTGCTACCGGCTATAATATTGTTAGCTAGGTATTGGTGAGAATGGCAAGGAGGTTGTTCGCAACCCTGGATATTTCTTACCATTTGGACATGTTCTCCGCGGCGAGATGGAGCGGCCATCGTGTACATGTCTACCCTCTTTTTGTCTTCTTCCTCTCCTCAGATACAATTTTGATAAGAACTGTCTGCCTCAAAGTGTTGGTGAGAACCAAATCAAAGTGTCCATAAGGTATTGGGAATTTGAAATTGGACTCTTTCTAGAATTATTGCATGGAAGAGATGCTGATATAAAAACAAAAATAATACTACACACTTCTCTTTCCAAGCTTTGATTCAACTCCCAACAATCTTAGATATCCCACTCCTTCCAACCACCGCAAGAGGATAATGTAACGGACGGATTCTACAGCCACCAACCAAACCATGACCATCGTATCCAGGTTTTCTGATCTCTCCCAGAACCGGACCTTGCATGATGCCTGCATGTTTCCGCTAATAGTGGCCAATCAACCGGACGGGCAACAATATGGCGTCGGGAGACTCTAATATCCCAAGCAGGAGAGAGCGAAAACAAAGTTGGTATCCCGTTTGTATGCACACCACTAACACAGTATCGACGGGATCAGGTCAAACAAGGGTCTTTGGCTGGTCCTTGACGGATCATGGTCTGCTGGAACATTATTAGACATGCCGTGTATCAAGCCTACAGCCATTCGAAATAACACTCGCCATTTCGGTGTGTAGTACAAAAATCCGATATAATACCGGGACAAACTTAGTAGTGAGAATGGGCCTCCACAGTCCGGGAAGACTACTTGTTTGCGTAGGGTACAACATCTCCGTGATGGCACAGCGACTCTCGCACGACAGCACACATCACCGCCTTGCCGGATCACGGCATGAAAGGCAGCGGCCCGACACCGAGATATGGTGAGGTTGCCAACATCACATGGACCGCATCTACACCATCTCGGTATTTTTGGTAGCCGACGTCATACCCCAGACCACAGAAGTATTGGAGGCAAGGGGCGGCGTTTGCCTTACCCACAAAGTGTATTCTTGTGACCAGACGATTCAGAGACAATCTGCGATGAAAACGCCGAAAAAAGAAAGGAAAAAAAGGAAAAGAAATAAGTGAAAAAATTATTACGTTAAATAAAGCGGCCCAAGCTGTGGTTACACAGGAAAATACTAGAAATCGTAACAGTCAAACTCCCCAACAAATGTGTTCCATACCGCCATCATCTTGTCCTCAGACCGGACTATGTTTGAGATTATGGAAGGCATCATCAAGGAGACCGAAGATCGGTTTGCCTTGATGTAAAGTGAAATGCAGTGGCTTTCATTTTGATGGCCCATGGATGCCACACTCGTTGGTCGAAGCAAATCATGCTACCCAGAACCACCAGGCTTCGTGTAACCCAAAACAAGACACGTTCCCGCATGGTCAATCCCAAGAGCTAGTTTCGCTCTATTTCTGTCCCGTGTAATTCCATATATCCTATCTCGTGCAGAGAGTGTGCCCTCCTTCGGTTTGCTTGCCCATTACTTGGCCGTGAATGCGAGGAAGAAAACAATTGCGCAGAAAACTGTGAAAGTGGCACCTAGACATGCAGGAGGCCGGGCACACTTTTCTCGCCCGGTGTCAGCCCGTCACATCAGTGTCAAGATGTGACGAAATGTACGCAGTCTGTTCGGAATTCCTATTGATGTTGCGCACCAGTGCCTTTCAACCCTTGCATTAACGAGACCGGTTGGGGGAGAGTACTTGCGCGCTGACGAAATAGAGTTGAGTCTTTCCCTTCCGAAAATGTACCCAAGTTACTCGGAACCTGGCCGGTTTCTCTTTCACTTTTGGCTTCCTCTTCCTCAGCTAGGATGGGCACGGGTATGCCCAAGATGAGGCAGCTCGCAAACGGAACGTTGTGCAAGAGGACTGACACACCTGAAAGGCGGGTTTCCGAGGAGTTACGGCCGCGAGCCAGATTTCAAACTCAAAGTACGGGCATGCCGGGAAAAGGAAAACTGGGATCAGAATACCTCACGGGTAGCTGGCCGGTCACTTCCCGAGCAAGGAAGGACCGGTGTTTGAACTTGGAGGGCATGGTTCGCGGAATGGAGTGTTAATGTTTAGCGTTCAAGGATACAAACCTCCGTTTCCTAGGATATGCGGTTTTCTCCGTTTCGAATTATTAGAATTATTTTGCGGGTATTTCGTCGATGTCTTCCTTGCATGACGAAAGATCAATTCAATTTGAAGCTTTGGTGATAGTGAAAATGTTGGGCAAAATTTCGGGCGGTGGAGTTGCGATGAGGGTGGAGAGAATTGACCAATGGAAGCCATCAGCTATTGCCAGCTGGCGGGCTCGGTTCTGTGGGATAGTGGATTTGTACCTGGTATAATTACGAAGTACTACACAGAATTGACCTTCCGCGATGCGCGTCTCACAACGTCATTCCCAATCTACGACGAGTCGATGACCAACGTCGGTTGACAGATTGATGCTCGCGACCGTGAAATCTCAAATTAAGACGTCAATCAAATTTACCCTAACACGTGTAGCTGAGGTTTCTCGCCCTAATAACTTCCGGCGCATGGGCTGTCAACTATCTCATCCTCCCATCCCACGATGGCGCGGTATCTCACACCCGCCAAGATCGGCCTCTTAGCTCTCATCGAGCTATACGCCGACGAAGCCGTCACAGCCGATGCCATCCTCCCCGTGCTATCCTTCATTACCTCTCACCTCGTCGACACCGCCGCCAACCCCAGCTCCTCACCATGGCACAAAGCCGAGCGCACCGCCAATCTCGTCGTCGACATCCACGAGTTCGAAAAGGTCCTATCACCGCACCCCGTCGTGCTAGGCATGCCAGGCCGTCGTCTCTGGGACAGTTTCCTCCAAAAGCTCTGGGAAATTAACTCTCTCGATGCGCTGCACGAGTTCTTCTCCCGGCTGCGCCTGCTGCTGCAGCCCACCAAGGAGGAGCTGCGCCGTATCGCTCAGGAGACGGGGCAGGTGCCCGAGCCCGAGGGAGGGATCCGTCTTTGTAAGACTTCTATTTTTGGAATCTTTGTGAGGAGGTGTCAGTTGGAGTTTGCGCGGCTGAGGTTTCATGACACGGCGGATTTGTGGAAGAGTTTTGTGAGGTATCGCCAGCCGACGGCGCAGTATTTGAGGAAGAAGAATCCGTCGTTTGAGAAGTTGAGCTTTGATCAGGTCTTACTGGTGGGCGAGTTGGAGGATCCGGACTTTGAGGGGTTGGCGGCTGCTGTTTACGGGGATGGGCTTGTGGGGAGCTCGTCGGCGGCCCTTCCGATCAGTACTGATGATTTGGAGGGTCTGCTCGAGTTTCAGGTCGAGCAGATGCAGCGTACGTTAACTATCCCACCTGCTCGTCTTGGGACAGTAATACTAACTAGCATGGACAGAATATGGCAACCGTGTCCCGCTTGAGACACGGCAGAAACTACAAGACCTAATGCAGGACAGCTTGCTAACCCCAAGTGTATCTCACTATGTAAAGTGAGTTTTTCTCGAGCTACCATCAATACACCCTTCTGCCACCTTCTTCCCATTCTAACGACGATGTCTACAGATTTCTTGATAGTTGGAGAGCAGGAGACCTACCCAACGCCTTCGACTATCTCCACCGATACTTCGACTACACCATGCAAAACCGCGATCGCCTCTTCTACCAATACGCCCTAATGAACCTCGCCGTCCTCCAAGCCGAGTTCGGCTGCTACGCCGAGGCCGTCGACGCTATGCTCCAGACCGTGTCTACCGCCCGCGAGAACCGCGACATGACCTGTCTCAACTTCGCCCTCAACTGGCTCTTCCATTTTGGCCGCGCCCACCCCGGTCTCGTCGCGCACATCGATCCCGCCAGCACTCTCGGTTCGGCCAAGGAGACCCTCGCTTTTTTGCGCGTCCGCGCCAAGGAGACGGGTATGTGGACGTTGTGGAGCTCTGTGCTTCTCAGCGAGGCTAAGCTTATCTTGTCGAATGGCGAGAGCGTGGCTACGGCCCTGGAAAACGTCGTCCGGGCATCGCAGGTCATCGTTGAGCGCAATGCCCGAAACATGTTTGCGCCGCATCTCATGCTCGTCGCCTCCCTCTGGGATCGTCTTGGCTTATCAAACCTGTCGACCGTCACTTGCGAGGTAGCTCTCCGAGCGCATGCGCCCCATGGCGTCTTCGAGGACGAGCTCCGCCTAACCTGCAAACTTGCAATGGATCTCGCCGGTCGCGGCCGCTACGACGACGCTCTCCGCCTTTTAGATGACAAGCTCAACCCCGACGGTACCTCACCAACAACGACCACTACGACCTCCGCCTCGGCAGCAATTCATACGCTACGCGCCGGAAAGCCCCAGCAATACTGGCGCAAATACCGCGGCATAATCAAACTCCGCCGCGACCTGGCCCGCTCCGACCTCGACGGCGCCTCCGACCTCCTCTCCCAACTCCTCCAATCCAAATTCGACGATCTAGAGCCGGACATGGCCCTCTCCATCGACCTCTTACACGTCGACTACCTCACCCGCCTCGGCGATCTGCCCCGCGCCTTTTCCCTTGTCGAGGATCTCCTCGCCCGCACCTCAGATGACATCCTCCCTACGCAACCCACCGACTCCACCACTACAACCCCTACGCCGGACATCGCGTTCCGCATCCGCCTCCTCCTCGCCAAAGCAAACCTCTACATCAAATCCAACCACCCCACCCGCGCCTTCTCTCTCGCCACCCGCGCTGCCTCGCTAGCCCACCGCTCCCGCCTCCTTCCCCTCCTCTGGCACTCCGCCGCGTCCCTCTCCTCCATCCTGACCTCGCTATCCGAATTCTCTGCCTCTTCCCGGCTGCTATGCGCCGCCCTCCCCCGTGCGCTAGAATACGACGACGCACACCTCGCGGCAACACTGTACGCCTCCCTCGCCGACGCCGAGATGGGATTAGCCGGCCAGGCCCCCCCCAGCTCGCGTGCCCGCACGGAACATCTCACTAGGGCCAACGACGCGCTCGATAGGGCTTTTGCTTACTTTGCGGAGGTGGAGGAGAGTGTTAGGGCGAGGGAGGTCATTGCGAAGCGGGCGGCTGTTATGAAGGTTTTGGGGGAGAAGGGGTTGGCGGCGCAGTATTCGGCCAAGTATGTCGCTTTGGTGGAGAGGGAGGAGGCGAGGAGGAAGGGGAGTGGGGTGGAGGTGGTCGGGAGGAGTTAGGTAGTATTTACTTCTTAATGGTATCCTCTCTTTTTCAAATGTTTCGTGGATGTTGATAGATAGCATTATCGAGTCTATATCGTACAACTAGTTTGTTTCGTCTCTCCCCTGGTTAGATATGGGTAGATAGGTAGAATGGACGGTGGGATCCAAGTACAGGAATCATGACAAAAGTGGAAGAGACAAGCATAAAAACAGGAAACTCCGGTGTTAATACCATTTCATATTTGCCCAGTCCTAAAAGGCACAAAGAAAAAAGGAGAGATCAAGAACATGAAAGGAAAAAAGAAAAGAAACAAAAAACTTTCCCTTGCTATAATACTAGTACAATTCAACCACTGACAATGAAAAAAAAAAAAAAAAAAATGCTGTTCTGCTCCCATCAATCACACATTCTCTTTCTAGTCCCCCCAATTTGATCCACACACAACTTCCCTGTGGTCTATACCATTTTCCCAGTAGCAAAAACAGAAAAAGAAAATAGACAAACTCCTCAGTTTTGTAAAAAGCCACAGCAACAGCTAGAAGGAGTTGTTCGCTCGCGTGGGTAATGTAATCCAGCAACACCTTCCACAGCTTGTCCTCCTCAGCAAAACCCGGCAACCCGCGATGTGTAGCCAGCAGATAGCAAGTGGCTACTACCTAAGCTTATGGTTAAGTACCTCCTCTCTTCATCAGCACAGAAGAGACTCTTCTGTTTTGCTCTCCATCAATCAAGCTTGACCCTGTGAACCTTGTGGTCAACTCCCTCAGCTTCTTTTCGCCTCACTCCAGACGCCCCTTTCCACTCAATGACAATGAATCAAGTCAACAAAACAAAGAATAAAGGGGTGGGGAAGATCAAGTCAAGAGTACTACTCTGGCCTGGGTCGCTTCGCCCCATGGGGGTTGCCCCATTCTTGGTTGCCTGATCCCATCTGGGGGAAGAAGCCGGGGCCAAACGGAGTTTGCATGCCGCCTCCGAATCCTACACAATCGAGTTAGAGAACTGGTTGAGGTCAGTGAGACAGGAATAGAAGGGATATACATACCTTGCATACCACCGCCCATCATGCCCATGCCACCCATGGGGTTAGGCATACCGCCCATAGGACCCATACCCATCATGCCGTTGCCCATTCCGCCCCGGCCGCCTCGCATTCCACCGCCGCCTCCTCGAGGCATCCCCATGTTCATCATGCCGCCGCGGTTGAAACCAAAGCCACCGCCTCCACCCATGGGGTTGCTGAACATCTGGTTGTTGTAACCGCCACCGCCGCCCATGTTGCTTCCGCCAGAGAAGTTGCGGTTAAAGCCGGACTGGTTATTGTGCATGTTTCCGCGGTGGCCGTAACCTCCGCGTCCCCGGTAGTTGCCGCGGTAGTTTCCTCCTCCCATGTTGCTCTGTCCGCCGTCGTTGTAAGAACCCGAACTTGACCTGTTGCGGTCATCCTTGCCGGATCGAGCGGGGGCATCCTTGGGCAATGTGCGGAAGGGGTTGACGCCGGCCATGGAGTAGGATACGACGAGTTTCTTGAAGGGCGCTTGATTGGAGTCGCCCGAGAGGGAATCGATAAAGCGCTTGACAGCAGTCGCCGCTTGCTGTGTGGTGAATTCAACATAGGCTTGACTGGAATCAACGCAAGTTAGCATTGGGCGGGCATCCAAGATATGGGGGATTAAGGCTTTCTCTGCCAAGCTCAAAACATACCCCTTACTCTTGCCATTAACCTTGTGTTCACTAAACGTAACATCCTTCAACTCATCCTCGCAACCAGCCTCGCGAGCATACGCGCGGATCCCATCGTCTGTCGTCCACCAGTTCAAGTCGGAGAGCATGAGAGCAGCCGTCGCGCCGGGGTCAACAGGCCTGTCGTCGTTCTCGGAACCGCCCTTCCTCTTCACGCCCTGTTGAGGAGCATTACGGGTTTGGCTGCTATCACGGCCCGCGTTGCCATCATCGTAGCGTTCGTGTTCGTCCGCATGGGAATCGTCGCCGTGGGTATTTCCGTCATTATACGACTGGGCGTCATCTTGGTGGGAAGACGGCTGCTCGTTGCTCTGATCGTTTGGCGCATCGCCGTAGATGTCAATCTCAAACTCCTCTTCGGCCATTGTGAAGATATTATGTGTTCCTTTATAAAGAAGTGTCAAGGGATCCGGTCGGGACTATATGAGCGCGAATTCGATTATCTGGGTAACAGTGACGCCAAAGCAAAAGGATTCCTCTACTGAAGCGTTCCGCTATAGCTTAACCGCCTGGTCAAGAGGGGAGCCTCAAAGAGGAACACTTCCAATGTTGAGTCTGGAACGAGGGAGCTGTTAGGTAAAGAATGTTGGTATTAGCATTAGCAGTTGGATATACAGCTTTGCGTCCGAGACACAGGGAAAGAGGACAATCCACCGCTTCGATCGTCGACATTTTGGGGACCCTTCCTCTCCTCGGAGAAAAAAATAAAAATGAAAATAAAAGGGAGAGAAAAAGAGCCTATGCGCCGGACAAAGCAGTGGTGTATTCGCGAAACAGGGCAAGGGAAAACGGGACAAAGGAAAAGAAAATAGAAAGTACAAGAAGAATAAAAATGAGAGAAGAGACCGAATAGGCCAAGGGAAATGAAAAAGTAGAGACAAAGGAAAGCACAAACAGGAAGACAGAACAATGTAAAATACGTACAGTCCAGACTCGACGTCGGCAAGACAGGTATAGAGAGGTAGGAAGTTTGTGACAGGTCAGAAAACGGGTTGCCCTTTTGTTCCCTTGAATCTTTTCGTCTCGATAGTGCAAAGATGATGACACCTATGTTTGAAGATCTGGATGCTTTCCTCCTGGTGGAGCGAGTAACCCGGCGCAATAGAAATTGAAGAAACGGCAAGTAAATGTGGAAGACGAAGCTCTGTGCTTGCAATCTTCTCTTTCCTTGAGGGAGAACTAGTATGTTGGATCCAAGCTGGCTCCTTCCTCCTCAGGTCACCAGCAAGATCTGGCTGCGGTCAAGGCAAAGGGCCTCAAAACCGGTCGGAAGCGCTGAGGATGATCCGGCCACTGTTTCAAATGGCCTTACACTTCCCTTTGCACCGTCGCGGTAATGAGGCAAGATAGTAGGCAGGAAGGTAGACGTTCGATAGCTCAATTTTGGCTAGGGCAAGTTCGAGTTCGGCAGTCGGAGCTCCTACCTAGCTTGCGGCAAAGGCGAGTGCTGTGAAAGTTTCCCCGGTAGATTCGATGATGGAGTAGCTTTAATTCGGTGCTTAGATTCGAATTGTTTTGCAGTCGAGGACAAACGGGGCGGAGATGGTAAGGTGGGTAAGGTTGAGGTTGAGTCAGTGAGGATGGTAAGATCAGGGAGAGGAAGTTGGAGAAGGGCAGCAACGAGGCTCCAAGGCTGTTTTGCACTGAGAAGCCCCAACCTGACAAGACTTGGACCACCCCTTGATAAGTGTGGGTACGTACCTGGTCAGAGTTGCAGGGAGCTGTCCGGTTAAATCTCGGAATAACCGAGTTAGCCGTTGATCCTTCTTTCCCCACATGACATGGATTTTATCGCTGTTCGTATTTTCAAGATCCGAGATGCAGGCGGTCTTATTACCCTTGGACCTGGACTATATTACCATTCTTCTATCCATGGTATCGAGTATTAATCATAAGCGAATGTAAAGGTGCGGCCCAAGCCTCCGGGAATAATCAATAAATACAAAATCATCAACATTTATCCCGTCCACAATGCGACTTCCATCACCCGAGTCCGATCCCTCAAACTAAATTCAATGTCCTCTCGAGATAATCGAGAACCGACAAGGCTGTAGTTTCTCGGTAACACATGCCCCTACAATAGGGCATCCTAAATCATCTTGTGAAGGCGGTGGATCTCGTGGCTCTTGGAATGTGTGCAATGAAATAGCGCCCTCGCGCATTCCATGTATTCCATCGGCACTCCAAGCCGAAGCTACCAAAGCCTATTAGCTAACCATGGCATTTCTGCTGTGAAGCAAGATCAAAAGAGAAGGAAAAGAAGGAAAAGGAAGAAAAATGAAAAGTGGGAAAAGAAGAGAACGCAATAAAATGGAAAACCGAGGGATAAAAAAAAAATCGAACTTACTCGCAATAGCAGGCACGCTCGGGTGCCAGCTAGCATCTCTAACAATCATATTCCACGGTGAATACCGTTCCCTCATCAATGGCGTAAACCGTCCCGCATTATCCAGCGAGTGGAATATGCTCGTCGCAACATCAATCTTCCCGGCGAGCGTAGCGTCCAGGTTCCAGATGAAGACTTCACCCGAGGCGCTTCCAGAGTAGACGTATCGAGAGTCCGAGCTACCAGGAGGCGAGAAATGGCACCGGATCAACGTTCGCAGGACCTCGTGGCCGCGGAACGTCACGGCCGAGTTATCATTCTTATCCCTAAACCAGTCCGCATCTCTGAAGTTCTCCCATCTGTAATCGAACGTAGCCACCCTTCGCAGGCCTATGCTTCGGAAGCGGTCTGTCGACATAGCCATCCTGAGATCCCACAGTTTCATGCTCTGGTCTTTTCCGTTGCTGAGAATGTACCGGCCGTCGCCCTTGCTGTCGATGTGCGTGATGCCTTCTATATGACCTACGAAGGCTCCGGCTTCGCGGCGGTCGCACATGCTACGTCTGTCCCATACCTGTGGGGCGGAGCTATGTTAGCTTCAGCATGACCAGGTGCGGGCGAAAGAACGAACCTTGATCACACTATCGTCTGACCCCGAGTAAAGAATATGAGGGGAGGATGTGTCCGCAAAGCAGACAGCGTTGACGTCGTCGCTGTGACCTCTCACAAGAAGTAGTGGTGTTCTACTTTCGATGTCGTAGGCAATGATGGAATTTGTATTCGTCCCAGCAATTAACTCTCGGCCATCTCCCGAGAAACGAACTGAGAATATGCCAAATCTGTGGTGCATATCTTCATCTCCGTCACCTGCATTATTGACATTGGCGCTGAGATCCAAGGTATACGGATCACCTTTGTCGCTCGGATCTGTCGGCGTCAGACAGACTTTAGGCGAGAGCGACGTATACGCTAGCCATTTGTTATCCGGGCTCAGGGAAGCATCCGTAAGAGTCCATTGTGCCCAAGGATGCATGACCGTCTTGTAGTGCTTCCAGCTGTAGGGATTCGAAGTGTCGTATAACCTCACTTTGAAGTCAGCTCCGCAGGCGAAGTAAAAGTTACCGTCGCGGGAGAACTGGCCAGAGTATACAGGTTCCCTGAAATAGATGGTTACGTCCGTCTTGTTCTTCGGTATCATGCTCTGGAGTAGCAGCCTCTCCATCCTTTTCCGCTCTGCAAGGGTGCCGGCCAAACCGAGCTCTCGTTCCAGGATCCGTAATGAGGGTGCCTTTATCCACTGCTTCTCACCAGGAACGGGATGTGTGCCGAAGGACCCCGCGTCCATGAGTTCCCTTCCTTCTTTGCTCGGTACCTTTGGAAAACGGCTCGGGTCTGGTCGGTGACTAGCTATCCATTGCCGGAACTCATCTCGCGACACATGCCGCTCACTACTCTTAATTTGGTCGAGGAGGTTCTCTTCATGGATATACCTCAGCTGTGCCCGAGTCAAAAGAGTCGGACGATTGTTGTAATCACCTGGACGAACCGAACATGGTCAGCGCTGATTTCTAAGACAATAACAATGGGGAGAAGAAGAAGTATATTGGAAGCCGACACACTCTCCACCTCAATTGCCAACCGCCTTCGCGGCGTTAATAACGAGTCTGGTTGATCGTCTCTACCAAAAGGGTCTGTGTAGACAGCATGGAACTCGGCCCCTATGGATATCAGTTAGTCAACTTTCACACACTTGGCTGGGGACAAAGCTTGACGAAAAAAAAAAAACCAACCTTCAGACGCGAGCTGTTCAATGCCGAACTCATCTCCTCCTTCGCTCTCGCCGTAGTCCTCGAAATTATTGATTATAGCATTGAGGTTTGCAAATAAGCCGCCTTCTATGAAATCCTGAAGAAGCTGCTCGGTTATGCCGCCTTCATCAAATAGGGGTACTCCATCGCCGTTAACATCGATTTCATTCTCCTCCTCCTCCTCCTCCTCCTCCTCCTCGTCCTCGTCATCATCATCGGTCTCTTCTAATGGCTCCCACAGGGAGTCTTGAGAACTGCTCGACTCCTCCGCAGATTGCTCCGGGGAGGTGACCTCTGGATTACCCGACTCATTATCAGTGACCATTGAAGCAGCGGTTCAGATATTTCTGATGTTTAATTACTGGTAGAGAATATTCAACTGAGATGTACGAAGCACAAAGGATTAGAGTAGTTGCGGGGGTCGTGAATGCGTTTGCTGTATTATCAATTGATCTGTCGTCGGGATCTTGGGGAGCCGGAAGTGGTGCTAAACGCTGACGTAAATGGCGAAGGGTCTTTGTGTTGGGCTGCTTAACTCCGGGTCTAGTAAGCCCGAACAGGCGGGTTGATTCCCCCAGAAAGACAGGGACAGGCCCCCAACTCTTAAACCTTTTCAATCTCGAAACGAACTGGATATGAAAAGAGTTCGAGATCAATTAGATACATGGATCTAATTAATAGAGGGCTGGATGTGCCATATTACCAAGACACTGGATCTGTGCCACCACAAGTTACATCTAACCAATTTAAGTTGCTAAAGACTGTCTCACTTGCAGGAACCGTTTTGGCTGATCCCCCAAGGTCGGATTCATCCCGGGGAAGCAGGAACTTTTGATGCCAATTATAGCCTCTGTGAATGAAGCCTCAAGCTTCAGCTTAAGATGAAGACTGGTGGAAGACGCGCGTACCTGGTCCGAGAGAAGAGTTTGTGCACTGTCCACCACCCATAAATACATCGCAAGGGGCTCAGTGTGTCAGTCTCCACTTTGGGCATCTGAGCAAGATGGACAGTGGATCGATGAGCTCTGCCAACATTGATATTAGTGTAATATGGTGTGCAGGAATAGCAACTCGAAAAAGGTCCACCTCAATGTTTTACTTCAATTGATATTGGTCAATCGATGGATCGGCGGCAGGGGCGATGGAGGAGTATCACAAGCCAAAAGTTGTTCGATGCTCAGCCACTCTCAGAAGAAGGACACTGTCTATTAGCACTGTATACAAAATTAAGAGGTGTTGGGGCAAGGAAGGTGCTGTGGGGAGCAACCTGACCAACTGCACGTCTCCTTATTCAGTGCCTTTCCAACAGTGCTGCGCTGGCCTTGATTATTCTCTGCCATCCAGGTTGGTCAACTCGACTCCTATTGAGTGATTCGTCTCACCTTCAAATTCAATTGCCTTTTCTCTCCTTTCCAGTCCCTCCCTAAGGTTTCAACTTTGGCCTTCTTTCTGAATCCTTTCTCTTTTTCTTTTCGCACTTGCGTGCGGGTGTTTCTTTTCGAGAACGGCCGGTTTTGTATACTAGATCCCCCCTTACCTTTGGTGACTCGCGTGCCATAGTCATCCTGCGAAAACCCGGCTCTCGTTGAAGCCACATCATCACTCCCTGTCGACGACTTAATTGGATACCCTACCGCAGACATGAGATTACGAACCCGACAAGCGAACCTCCTCCTTCTTCTCGCTCCCGTTCTTGTAACGGCTCTCGCCACCGAACCCACCGCCCGTGATGAAGTGACCGCCGTCAACCCCCGAGCCGACGCCAATGTCGCCCCCAAAGATGGCAATGACGGCAAACCGCATAATGGGCCCTGGGTTGAGACGGACGGCAAGATTGATGAAGACCTTCCGGCCTTGGCCGGCCGCCCCGATGATCCGACTATAATTGATGGCAAGAAGATTCCCGAATCCAACGACGGTGTAATGGACGATCCGAACCGACTACCTCCCAAGGAGGGTACGCGGGGAACTGAAGGCGGAGTATCAGAGAAGGGAAAGGCGAGGAGTGACCAGGAGGGAAAGGTCCCCGAGACTCCAAAAGAGGCTCCCGCCCACCACGTCGTCGAGAAACCCGTTGCGACCGTCGATGATACCAAGAAGGATGATCGTCCCAAATCTAGCGAGGAAGCTTCCGGCCTCGGGGTTAGTCGTAGTGTGGTCACACTGGAATTCTTTCAACATAGCTAACAACTGTATTCAGAAGCCCGAAGATCTCCCTGACCGAATCGTCGACCACCCGATGCCCGTTCCAGACTCCGTTCAACGAGGCGGCCACATCGATGTCTCCCACGGTGACGCCCCGCCTGACTCTACCTTTGTCGAAGGAGTCATCCAACCATTCCACACATTCCTTCTCTCCTTGGCTATGATTCTAGTTTCTGAAGTGGGGGACAAGACTTTCCTGGTTGCAGCTCTCATGGCCATGAAGCATGACCGCATGGTTGTCTTCTCCGCTGCCTTCAGCGCGTTACTAGTCATGACCGTCCTGTCTGCGATTCTCGGCCAGGCCGTGCCGACACTACTCTCCCACCAGGTCACTAGCTTCTTAGCTTCGGTGCTCTTCTTTGTTTTCGGCGCGAAGCTGCTGCGAGAGGGCATGGCCATGTCTGCTGATGACGGTGTCGCGGAAGAAATGCACGAAGTTGAGCAAGAACTTGCCGAGAAGGAGAAGGATATTTATGCCCTTGAGATGGGTATCGGTGGTAACAGGAAATCCCGCCCCAAGGGCCGGTTCCCCGCCCCTCCCAGGTCTCCATCCACCTCGCCTACTCGTAGCCCCTCACCTCAGGGGCGAACCTTCAAGAACTTTATCCAAGGCCTTGAGAACCTCCTCTCTCTCCTCCTTAGTCCTGCCTGGGTACAGACCTTTGTCATGACTTTCCTCGGCGAGTGGGGAGACCGCAGCCAGATTGCGACGATTGCCATGGCGGCTGGTCCCGATTATTGGTCGGTCACCCTTGGAGCTATGGCTGGACACTGCGTATGCACCGGTGTGGCCGTTCTGGGTGGTCGCGCCATTGCTGGCAAGGTCAGCATGAAAGTTGGTAAGTCATGCAAACTCACCTACGACTATTTCATCTAGTTCATCCGACTAACAAAGCTGCACAGTTACTCTTGGAGGCGCTATCGCCTTTATCATCTTCGGCTTCATCTACCTGTACGAATCTATCTATTAGACCTCGATCGAGCGACCAGGCCCCGTCTACCACCTTGCACTTGACTTGTTTTTCTTTTTACCCCTGTACTTTGTTGTAATGTCAACGACACGATTGAATTCGTTTCCCCATCCCAAAAACCAGCGTGTTCAGTTGTCGATATCTGAACATGGTAGAAAGTGTATTAATTGGTTGCAAAGAAAATTCGACATGAAAAAGGGAAGACACCACTGAAGTTCTAAAATGGGTTGGGAGGTTTGGACTTTCAAGGAAATGCGTGTCACATCTTTATCCTTCCCGCCAACGGTCTTTTTTTTCGTTTTCCTTCTTGTTTGGGTTTTATACTTTCACGGTTTATAGAAAATCTCGGGGGAAAGAGCATGTTTGACTAAAGCTGGCGTTCCTGTATAATGTATCAAACGTATAAGCGAGGGATCAATAAATTCGGGCAGTGAGAGAGGCAGAAGACGGAGAAGAGTCTGTCTGGGGGTATCACTGCCGCAAAGAACTTAATAGACTTTGGCAAGCTTTGGTTTCACTGCACTTGTTTTCATATTTCCGTGATATTTCACATTGGTCGTACTGGCGATTGGCTAACACGATCCGGATACACAAGTAGCATTACCTAGACTTCGTCTACTGTTGACCCGGTTTTCTTCTACGCTTAGCATAACTGGCGTGTGCGAGTGTATATCGAGATTCGATGCGCAGAGTATCTCTGGCTTCCTTTCAGCCTCTTATCAGCTTATTTGCCCCGCGGTGAGGTATTTCCCAGCACTTGAACTGTTTCTCGACAGCATCGTCAACTGCAGCGCCAGTGTTCCTTCTCATAGAAGGCATTAAACCATCAGAAAAGGTAGTCCCAGCCGTTCCCAACCAGAAAGTGCATTGTCGTCGAACTCAACAACATGACACACGGTATTGGGGATCCACATAATTCTGGTTCTAAGACACTTGGAGTGTGTGGAATGGAGATGTGGAGAGCTTCGCCGAAGATCTCCCCTTGCTGTGCTCGAAAGCTGAGGATCGGTTAATTTTCGGACCATTGATGCCTCTTGCTGGAGGAAAATCTCGCCCAGAAAAGTCGACTCCAGTCTGGAAGAGGTCCATCGGAATTTCAGTCACGTGTCGAAATTTTTTTAGGGCTTCAATCCATGTACCCGCACTCAATCGACCCTCAGCCAAACCCAGGCCTTGCAGCATCCGTTCAATCGCCAAACTCACCCATCTTTTCCATCGTCAACAACCCATAAACTACCGGCAAGATGAGTACGTTGAACTCCCTCCAATTGAGAAATGTCGAAATATCGACGTGTTTCTCTCTCTAGAGAGAATTCCAAATTGAAAAGTCGTTACTGACCTTTTCGTCACCTCCGTATAGCGAAGGGAACGTCCAGCTTCGGCAAGCGCCACAACAAGACGCACACCATCTGCCGACGATGCGGTTCGTATCATCCTACTTACCCCGATCTTTCCCCTCAATCTCCTCGAAAGAAGAACGATATCGACGGTGTGAAGATTGTTTTTGGAGGGCTTGTTTTCACGAGGAGGAATGGGGCGCGACGAAGCGAAGGGCTTGGCTGACGAGAGGTTTTCTGGAATATCTAGGTCGTCGCTCTCTCCACATCCAGAAGCACACCTGCGCTTCTTGCGGATACCCCGCCGCTAAGGTCCGAAAGTGTACGTTTTCCATCACATTTTTCTAGGAATCACGAGTCCTAGGCAATGATACATCCCGAAGATGAACTTGGGAATTGGAGGGAGCTAACCCAGGGACGTGCAGACAACTGGTCCGAGAAGGCGAAGCGAAGGAAGACCACCGGCACTGGCCGCATGCGATACCTCGGGGATGTCTCCCGACGATTCAGGAACGGCTTCCAGACCGGCACTCCCGCCGGTGCCCGCGGACCCTCGAAACCATGAGCTGCTTTTTTCCGTCTTAATCTAAACGAAAAGTTGGCGAACGGGCAGGGGGTTGGACTTTAACTCTTTTTGGCATCTTCCTTTTTGTCCCTTTCCTCTTCTTTTCAACCTCGATCACCGACAAATAGTCTTATATCTCCTCCAAACTTGGGGGAGGGCTTGAGGGAGGGCTTGAGGGTGGAAACTGGGAAAAAGGAAAGATGAGGGGCGGGGAAAGTCGAAAATAGAAACGGAGTTTTCTTTGTTAAACGCCGGCACGCAAAGGGAGCAATAGGGGCTATGTTTGTTTGGTATGAAATTAACATAGGGGATGAAAGGGTTTTTTTCTTTCTCGCATATTCCCGAACCGGATCGATAAGGGAAACAATGAAAAAAAAGAAATGTGCAAAAAGCCACCCATCTTCCACCCTGCGCCTGGCCATACCATAGTATTCGAAGGAGGGTGTGTCACGGAGTTCTTGGCTTTCGGATTCCTCGCAAACCTTGTCATTGAATTACCGTTCTAACAGCATCCGTCTCCAAGTCTTGCCGTTTCACGAAGACCGCACTAGATAAGGCCGTCCATTGATAAACGCGGCCATGTTCGGATATTCCCATCTCTATGGCCAGTATTCTAAATATGCCCAGTTCTTTTAAAGACCATCCAATCGAGTTGAGTTCCAGACTCTCACTGCCCCCTTTCGAATATCTTGACCCCTCCATCCTGCGCAACAAAGTACAGATACTCGTGCGCCTCCACCTCATCTCCCTCCTCCTCCCCGTCTTCATACGCCCCACCCTTCGTAATTCTCAGGACACCGCTCACATCAGTCGCAGTACCAGTATCTAACCGCCGCACGGAGAGCACGACACGAGCTTCATGCGCAGTAGCGAGGGCAAGGGAAGCGTGAGAACGTTCGAGGGTCGTAGTTTGGGAGTGTATCAGTGGTTCGTCAGCCGCCATGGTGAGGACGGAGGCGTGAACTTTCTATTGTTGGGAGAGGGCCAGTTAGCAGGGAGACTTCTCGTAGATCCTGGCCACAAATGGGAATCATACCTCGCGTAGAGAAAGGATTAAGTCCGCTATCTGAACACTAGTGTTCTGAGAGCTTGTCAGCGCGAGATAACAATCCGGCTGATCTATTATCAAGATGGTTTTCCGTCTCGTCGTCGCCGCCAGTGGAGATGTGATGTCGACAATCGCGCGACTGAGTTCGGTGCGTACGTCGGCGAGCTCCCCGGATCGCAGGGTTCTCCGACCCCTAGGTTGAGGAGGAGCGTTACTGGGAGGCGGCACGAAGAGGCCTGTGAGTCCGTCTACGAAAATGAGGGTTCCTTGGTTTATTGCAGAGTCCAAATCTACGCCCTGTACTCTTCTTTTTAGTATATCTTCCTGCCTCTCCAAGCTCGACAGCACATATATCCGAGTCCAGCAGTAATGCTCTCTGGACGGGAAACGTACCAACCTCGCAGCTCCTTCTTTCCAAAACGCATAATCCCTCATAAAACTAACAAAAACAACCGCCTTGTCCCCTCCTCTTCTCTTCCCACCAACCTCGTCTTCATCGCGGTCTTCGTCGTCGCCGGAGCTCCTCGCCGGACGAGCGAGGTGCTGCGCAAGATACCGAAGAAGTAGCCAATTCGTCGTTGCGCCGAGGACGGATGTGAGGAGAGTTAGGGAGGAGGCGGGCAGAGGGAGATAGGGCTCGAGGAGGTGGGGGATGCGTGTGGACATTATAAGAAATCGGGTTTCTTTTCTTTTTTTATTCTTGATTCTAGTGGAAGCTGGATTTCTTTTTCATGGAGGGGTCCTGTTCGTCATGGTGGGGACAGTGTGCGGATATGCTTAATTTGCACGGTATTATGATTATGATAGACTCACAAACTTCAGATGTGGAAGTAAAAGATCGAATTGAAAAGAAAATAAGAATAAATTTATATAAAAACTCCATAAATAGCGTTTTAATCGTATACTGCAACAGGTCTTCAACCACATTAAGCATGATTCATCAGTCAGTCCCGGGTCGGGCATTTCATGGGCAAACATCAACTTGATAAGGGGCAGAGAGAGAAAGGGACGATGAGAAAGGGTCAGTCAGCCGCATGGCCGTTCTCACTCCCTTTTACATCACGGAATTCCCGGCCAGAGCCAAGAGAATCGCCAATCCCGCGATAACCTTCGACACAGATCCACGACCGGCATCACCAGCAACCAAGGTTGAGGTCGTGACCTCAGCCGGCGGCGTTGTCGATGTGGTCGCCGGTGTGGTAGTGCGCGTCCTCAGAACTGTAGACGGGGTGGTAGGTACGTCAATGGTGCTCTCCACCCTCTCGGTACCAGGTACGGCAACAACCGGCGTCTCCTCTGGGATATGAGAAGTCACTTCTTCAGGAGCAGAAGGAACCTCGGGAGTTGAAGGGATCTCAGGAGCTGAAGGGACCTCAGTTGCGTAGGATTGGAGCTCGGGAGTATCTGGCTCGCTTGGTGTTAGAGGCGGCGGAAGAATAAGGGTGGGAGTCGACTCAGGACCCTCCTCCCAGGGAGTGTTGGTGGCTACTGGGATCTCTGGAGTGGGTTCGCAATCCAAGGTAACCGTTTCAACCGTGCAGAAGGTAAGTGTAGAAGTGATGGTCGTGGCATAGTCGCAGCCAGTACGGCCTGGGACGGTAACCGTGAAAGCCTTGGTGATAACCTCCGAGAGAGTTACTTCTACCTCGCGAGGAATGGCCACTTTGTCTCCGGAATTGTTGCAGGTGACACGACAGACTGGGCCGTCTTGGGGGAAATGAGCAGGGTTTGGCCATACGTCGCCGATTGCGGCGCCTTCACCGTCCTGATCATCTCCGGATGCCGGGTCTACATCACTCGCACTGCTACCGGAGGGGAGAAGTGCCGGGTCATTAGTGGCTGAGGGCGTAGTGTTGCTGGTAGTATTAAGGAAAAATGTAGGAATCGGTGTGGAAGATGGAACCTCGACGAAAGCAGAGGTGGAATCGGAAGCCGGAGTCGGGGTGGAAGTTTGGATTGAATCCGAAGCCGAAGCTGAAGCCGAGGCCGATGTCGATGTCGAGGTCGAAGTCGAAGGTAAGGCAGAGGGAGAAGGTGAGGTAGAGGGAGAATCGGCAGGGGCAGGAGAGGATCTCAATGTGTTTTGGAGAGGAGTCGTGGGACGAGGGGTGGTCCTCGTCTCCGTCACCGTCGATTGATGTCGGATGGTTGTGGTCTCAGGAATGGAAAGGGATGAGAGTTGCATTTGGAACGCATTCGCACATTCGCTGATACTCAAATTCTAAGAATTCTGTTAGGATTGCTTCCTTCACCGTCAAGCTCGATGAAGCTATCACTTACATCTGGACAGCAAAAGGTATTTCCATCGCTGGCTCCCGCGCAGTAGAACCCGGCATCACAAGCAGCTGCAAAACATCGGTTAGCACCACGAATTAAATATTTTGAGAAACTGCTAAGTGTATAAATGATGGAAAACTTACTTCCAGAATTGTCCATGCAACATCGCTGACCTTTAGTGGGATCGAAACAGAAGAGTGCATCGTCCCGACTACCTTGACACTCTTCGTATCCAGAACCGCATGCGGAGCACGTCACCTCATTGCCTTCGCAAACTCCAAACTCGGGCTGATACCCTTCGTCCCTCTTTTGAAGGAGTTTTGGCGTTGAGCGAGAGGGACTGTTCCACTTGTAGACGGGAATATGTTGGAGGGCAGTGGTGAGGACCAGGAGGTGCGAAAGCACCAACGTAAAGTGTAGAGTCTTCATTGGAAGGTAGGGATTATTAGGAAGGTAAATAAACACACTAGAAGTAGAACGAAGGACTTTGAATATGATTAACTTGTATGGTGTGATGGAATGAGAATGAGGAATAAGGAAGTTGCAGGAAGCATATGCACGATTTATATCGCACATCGTAGGCTTCGGATCCCTCCCGTGAACCCTCCCGGCCTCTTTCTCTCCAGGCACACGCCGTTTTCCCCTCCTCCATCGCGCGGCTAGAGGTTTCCAGCCACTTTTCTCCAAAGTTTAGACGGGGCCTTATCCGATGTCTCATCTTAGTCGATTGCCCTGTGAGGCTGGTATCGTCATCGCAGGCCTAGTTACGAGGCCGCCCAGATTCCAACACTGAGGCTGGGATTCTTCGAAAATAAACGCCACTTCAGAGCTCACTAGTGAATCCTGAGCTATTTGTAAAACGATCCGATCATAGGGCCGACTTCTCTTCAGGGTAGGTGAGGCGAAGTCGTGTTGTTGCCATAGCAGGCCAGATGTCTCAGGGTCCAGGCAGTGTCTGCTAACCATCCGATGTGGCTGGATCACAGTCAACACTCACGCTATCCGGGCCGTCTAAGGGAATATGACGGAGAAATTCCTATTCACAGCACTTCCCTAGTCAAGGGTATCCAACCCAGGGGGCTGAGGCTGTCCAGAGCTTTGGGTCGGCGGCAGGCGATGAAGATTTTTGTCACATGTCTCACAACACTCTCTGAAGATTTGGGTATCCATATCTGTGTCTAATCAATGCCTCCTCAAATTCACAATGCCCCGCCATCCCGTTTTCATACTTTTCGGGGGATATCCGGGCTGGTATTGAAGGGAGCCGATTCCCTCGAGACTGGGCTTCCTGATCTTGGATCAGTGAGAAGTACTCAACTCATCACTCCATCGTAGGGTTACCGTCGGAGTTTATGTCCGCAGCTTGCCCCCGGCAGTTGAGATGCCTCAATGACAGCTGCTATATTTCCGCCTTCTAAGCTGTGCGTCCAGGGGGACCCTTGCTGGATCAACTTCCTATCCACGCCGAGCAAGTCTGTAATATCAACGACGTGATGTTCATGAAAGTTCGTTCATCCCGGTGGCATTGCCGGCATGGAAGCCTACCAGGTCCAGAGGGTAGATCTATACCCATCCGGCATACAGGAAACTAATTCGGGTAAACTAATTTGCTGTTGGCTCGCGAGCGTATGCCCATTCCCATTGGCATGTGTGTCTCAGTGACGAGATAAGCGGTAACGTTGCCAACAAACTCTTCCTTCCGAGAAGGCGATCCCTAGTCTACCCCGGCAGCAAATTATAGGGCCAATCTAAGAATATTCAAGAAATTTTCCTTGAGAATGACGCGCACAGACTAGTTTGTAAAGGAATTCTTCAAACAAAAAGGGCTGGGTCATCTCCCTAATGAAGATCGCCGCCGAACCTAGCCTCGTGGTCAAGGTGAGACATCGTTGGACCCCGAGGCAACCAGCTGGAAGGTAAGCCTGTACTTGTACTAAACCCGGATACCGGGCCTATCTTCTTTTGCCCCTCTATCGTCATATCCTGCACCATGAGGGATCGAGACAAGGCTGGGGGAAAGGCCTTTGAGCGTGCTAGTGACGGACCTCCGGGGGAAGTAGGTGGAAAGCATGGAGAAATGACGAAAGATGTGCCTTGCATATTGTTCTTCAAGAGAGGTGAGTCCTCGCCACTTCTTGGGACAGAAGGACTCACCTTCCACCTTATCCATCTCACTCTCGTTGCATCCGGATTCAAGGACATTTCTTTTTCCTCGATCTCGCTCGTTTTCTTTCACCACCCCTGAAGAGCAACGAGACAGGCATATCGAAAACACTACGGTAACATCCATCACTGGCATGGTCCAGAATTTTCGGCGTCTCAAAGTACTGGACAGGCCTAGGCATCATGGGCCAAGCATTATCAATGACCAAGTTCGTCGGGACAGACAGGCGTATAGTAGTAAGTCCTTCTTCATCATCTTTACTCCTTATCCCTTGAAAGCGATCTGACTCCTCCGAATAGGCCCAATCCTACCCACCATGCCACTTGTTCGGCGATTCAGACATATACGGCTTCGGTATTCGGTTAGGATTCTACCTCCAATATCTCGCTGCCATCGTCGCCCTCTCGACAGGCTACACCAACGGCCTCAAAGCACTGCGGACAGGGCTCACAATTCTCTCCATCTCCCTCTTCGTCACGCTATGTACAACTTCCACGGGGAACGGCCTAGTAATACTTGACTGGTATATCGTCATGGCCTTGACGGGTGGGTACGTCTTCTTCACAGACCTCTTCGTTCGCCTCGCGGCAGCCAAGGTCTACTGTGTCAAGAAGTCCCGCAAAACGAGCAGGGACAGCGAAGTTTCGGACCGCAGAGATACACGCGTCTCTGTCGCCGATCTCATGAGAACGGAAGTCTCCGAGACGGTTAAGCCACGCCAATCCACGCTCATAGAGGCAGGACTCGCCGTGTACAGGACTCACTACAATCTCTCCGAAACCACAGAAAGACAAGACCCCGCAGACGAGGACCGGACCGCTTTCCGGCACGCACTCATCGAATTTGGACGGGCGGCTCGAGACTGTCCCGACGTTGCGGCGCGCTATTCGCTCGATAAGATAGCACGCACAACAACAGCGTCGCATACCGGCGATTACGGAGAGAAACAAGACGATCAGTTCGACAGGAACCAGTTCCGCTCCGACTTCATCCAGGCCGCCCGCGGCACCGGCATGACCAATACCGAAGCCGAGCGCCTCAGTCGTCGTATCGCGTCCGAAACCAAAAAAGAGGCCGCCGAGGAACGATCGCGGGCCACGCTCGTCGAAATTCGCGAGGCCATGCATGCCGTGCGCCCTCGCGACATGCTTGCCATAGGAGTCATTTGCCTGTCGTGGGCTGCGTACCAATTCGTCCGCCCATGGCTTTACTGGAGAGGGCTTAGGCGCGGTCTCAAGCCGGGTTGCGACGTGAAGCTCATGTGGTTCTTCGTGCCTGCGAGTATCTACAACGAGACGTTCGGTACGTGGCTGCGGGTCTGGGGAATCATCATGTTTGTGGGCGGCGTAATATACTTCTCGTACGGAGCCTATGTGATCGCGACCAATATGTTCGCGGCGCGCAGGTGGTTCTCTCGCAGTCGGAGCGTCTCCGACGTGGAGTCTCAGCGAGGTCTCCTCGGAGGAAACGTGACACCATCCCAGGATGGATCCTCGACTGCCTCTACCGTGACTCCGAGGGCTCAGTGGACTGGACCGCAGCGGAGAAAGCGTGCGAGTAAGCGCTGCCGTTTTTATTTCCGGATCGTGGCCGGATTTCAGGCGGTCATCCTCATTGTGAGCATCGTCATGATTGAGGGAACACTATCCATAAATAACGTCGACATGACCCGTGGGGACCTGCGTACATCGAGCCAGCTCATGGCCTTTGTTGTTGGGATCATCTCGTCAGTTCCTGTCTTTTGGGAGTGCCTTATAATCGCACCACTGAGATGGGCAATCTTGAGGAAGAAGAAGGGGCATGGGGTTGGAACGTGGTATGTCCGCCGGACAAGGATCGAGTCTACAACAACTGTTCCCGACGACGTCCGGATGACATCGGCGAATGTGGTGTGAAGTTTGCACGGGCTGTTCTGACAACTCGGGTTTTTAATCCCCGCGCAGTCCACCATCAAAGTGAGGACGACAGGGTTGGGGATGAGTGGGCGGTAGAAAGCGGTTTCTTTCTTTTTGTCTTGCATTATATTTTCCCCTTTTCTTTTGGAACATTTTAAGCATTTGGTTATCATTTCCTATTCATATTCGGCAACAATCTCCTTGCATTTCTTCGGTTGTTATTTTGTGGAATATTATTCTCCTGCATTAGGTTCGGCAAAGGTTCTTGACGCGGATGGAGCTCACGATGTCTGCAAAACCAGACCAATCAGTATAAACGTTGGTAATAGAAATTATATTTCCTAATCGCAAACTCATGCGGGGTAGCTCTGAAGCTACAACAACTTGCTACTCCAAAGCTTCGAGTCGCGCTCGTACCGCATGGCATGTTAATAGGTTACTGCCCGTCTGGGACGGGAGGTCCCTCGGGCCTGGTGCGGTGTGGTGTGTGTTGTCTGCACGATGCATGTCAATGGATGCAACCACCCACCTTGACAACCTGCAAGAGTCCAACTAATCCATTACATTTTGAGGCGTCATGGGTATGATGGCTGGTGCATGTCCTCGTCTCCGACCTATGAGAGGCTCGTTTCGCCAAAGTATTTTGTCTTCGGAGATGTATTGCTGTGGTGCACGACCGCACGCCCTGCAACCTCCATCTCCCGCCCGTAGCCTGCGACCTGGCAACTATCGTGACTCCTCTCTGGTCCTGGTTCGTGCATTACATTTGCCTGCCGCAAATATAAGGGCTATGCTCCCCTTCTCAAACCTTCGTCCACCGTACTGTGTTTCTTCCCCTCATCACACGGGCTTAGTATTCCTAAAGATTCGAAGCACTGGTGGACAGACCGAAGTGTAAATCGAACGTGGGCGAAAATCGGTTTATCGGGCCTTTGAAACCGAGACACGACAAAGCAGGGGAATTTCATAGTCCTACGCGGCTGGGCTATTTCGTTCTGGTCACACTCGTATTTTGTTAGGGTTGTGGAAATAATTCGTGCTCACAATATTCTTGCTGCCCAACACACCCCCTGCAGCTTGTTTTCATTTTTTTCCGCGACGATGTGGACGAAGCCAGCGACGGAGCCGACGGAGCCGAAACTTCAACGGCGGAAGAACCCAGGGCGGCGGATTGCGCAGATCGTGAAACTCAAGCCGGAGTTCGTCGATAAGTACAAGGAAGTGCACGCTCGCGTGTGGCCCGAGGTCTTGAAACAGATTAAGGACTGTCGGATTGAAGACTGTGAGTTAGGCTCGCAAGCTTGTCTGATTTAGTTAGCTGTGGCTTCAAGCTCCCGCCTCCCGTCGTCCCAGCTTTTCTTCCACTAGATCGTTGCTGACGCGAACTTCGACGCGTGGTAGACTCCATCTTCCATGACGAGGGAACGGGAATCCTCTTTGCTACCTTCAAATACGTTGGCTACGACTATGAAGGTGACATGGAGCGCATGAGGGAAAACCCAAAGGTGCGAGAGTGGTGGGCGATGACGGATAGTTTCCAGGAGTCGTTGGTGCCAGGAGCAGCGAGCAGCGAGTCCGGGAGCCCGTCATGGTGGAAGCCGATGGAGGAAGTTTTCCACGTGGATTAAGAAGAAAGAAGAGTCAAAGCCGGGCATAATTTTGGATATTTTCTCCTCGATACGGAATGAAAACAATGGACTTTCGATGGACTCCGAGCGTGAAGCCTCAACAGACTTTGCGACTGTGCGGCTTACTCGGGAGAGTCCAGAGAGTGCGACTGGAAATTGCACTCAATTTGATCCCTCTCATTCTCTGCTTCCTTCATAATCTTGGGTATCAGTATCCACCTGCCCTCTAATCCACTCTGCTATTTGCACTTTCCCGTAAGCCTTCGAAGGAACAAAGTGCACGTGTAAAATCATAAGAAGGGAGTCGAAACACTGGAAAGTGCACCTGTTCGAGTGGCTTGACCGGAGCTACCAGTATTGGTAAATCCGGACGCAGGAAAGAGCCACCATTCGGAGGGATTGCTCCAGGTTACAATGTACCTGCAGCATTCTTCCTCTCCTCCTGTTGCTCTTGCTGGAACTGGAACTGGACGTTTTCAGCTGATGTTCGCTAGCTCCCACATGACATTCCTTTTGGGTCTCGACTTCGCACACTACGAAGTACTTCGTACTCCATGATGGCGCATGGGTGGTGGGTCTTTTCTCCCATGGTGGGACATTGAAACTGACGTATCGATCTCGCCTTTCTCCTTCCCTCTCTGGCAATCCACATGCCCAGATTAAGGCTCGAAGGGAAGGAACGAGAGAATCGATCAGCGAGGCTGGGTCTGGATTTCTTCATAATTGCCTCCATTCAGCTTGTTTTAGGTCAGTCTGCCATGGGCTAACAGGCGCCCTCTTCGGAGAAGTCTCGGTGGTGGGTTCTTGACCGTCCCAGAATCATCACATCTCACATTTTTCTCACGACCCCAGTCCCAGTCGATACTAGCATTGCGAACCAGAGCCATGGCACTTTTTGACTTTTGATTGCAAATCTCGACAACCGGCCCACTAAAGTTCTGTGTGTGTCCCCAACCAGCGGGCTGGACAAAGAGGCCTGGTCCAGCTCGTTTAGCATTCCAGGTGACATATTGGACAGAATCACCGATCTTGATGGTGTCTGGATTTCCGCGCCGTCTCTTCTCCACTAGCCACGAATTGCGGCGTCTGGACTGGAGCCGTCACTCGCCGGCCAATTGATCCGTTTAGAGCAATGCTGACCGAGATATGACAGTGTTACTCCTTCTGCAAGGTACCTAACAGAGAAGCAACATAGGCTCCGGGAGCTGCGACCTGGAGACGCGAGGGGTCTCCCGGGTCTACTTCGTATGAAAATGATAACTTGCGAGTCTGTGGGGATTTTGCCGCTCGCCCATCAACATTTGCACCAAGGGCCCATGGCCCATGCCTCAACTTTGATTGTGCAACGGGGCCCGACAATCCACATGAGTTTTTTTAAGGTTATGAGTGGCGTTGAGGAGGACCGCTCCTGGATGCCTCGACTGTTGTTTCGTACGAAGTCAGAAGTTCTTACTCGATTTGAGGAGGTGGCCGCCCCGACCGCGTTGGCTTATCACTACTTCGAGTTGCCTACTTCGTAATGAGCGGTGCTTGGAGACGCTGGTGTCCACCGAAAATGGAACATGATCGAGGGTTCCCTGCTTTTTCTGGCGGGGACAGTATTCGTATGGACATCGGCCACAGCCGAGGGTCCCAAAACACCCAACAATGACCTGAACCTCCCATCACCTCCGCGCTTCCCTGGAGTGAGTTAGACCCCTAAGGAAGTCCTTCACTCACACATCCCCTGGGAGATCCCCGGCTAGCATCGTGAACCGCTCTGCCGGCGCTGGATTCCAAATGCATTCCCGTCACACGCCTCATCCAGGTAGAGGATTGGACTGCAGTGGCCAATCCGCCGTGACGGGATCCATCATTCCTTCCTCCCTTCTCCCAAACTGAGACGATTTCCATACCACCGGGTTTAGCAGGGTGGACGCATTAGTGACGCGCTAATGTTAATTAGCGACTTGGGTTGGTTACCAACTCCCCACCTACCAGGACAGGGGTTCATCCTGTGACCCGCGTTGCCTTGCATCGCCAGTCCTCCCGAATCCAGAGCCGGGGCACTGGGATTGGTGGTTGCGACTCGCACACCCTCCAAACACGATGAGCGATCAACCACTCCAACAACGCTTACTAGTGCTGGAGCACACATACTATTTACTAGTATTTAGCGCTGTCAACGAATAAATGGCCGCTCATTCATTGCCTGGAAATGGCGACTCCCGAACGACCGATTAGAGACGCACCCTAGTAAGAAGTGCTATCAAATGATTTGAAGCCGAAACCTTTGTCCCGAAGCTTTCATCTCCTTCGGCCACCAACATCGGTCCAATCCCCCATTCCTATCCAACGATGTGGTATTTTTCTTTCCTTTTTGGCAGTTTGATGCCTCTCTAGACGGGTGGACCTCGGCGTCAACTACCTCGTATTACCCTACTCTTCACTTGTGTGGTCTTAATGTAAGGCTCTCAGTTCGAGCCAAGAAATTAACCAAAGTTACCCTAGGAACTCCTAGTGCTAGCAGTGCAAAGTACATACATACACAACAAGGCTCGCTCCACCCGGTGAGTTGAAATGCCCAGCAGTATGGGATGTGTACCTGTACACCGGTGGAGATTGCTCAAAAGCAAGTCTGATACGTACGTACACTAGTACGTACAATACTGCGTCCATCACTTTTTCTCTGTCCTTGCCCTCTGCATTCCCAATCCTAGGAGACGTCTTGCTGCAGAGGAGGAAACTCTAGTGGACCTTCCGGGAGCAGGTGGGAATAACGCCCTCCACTTCTAAGTACCTGTTACTTCTTACGAGCCAGTCACGGTCCCCCCTTCTCTGTTACTCCTCTAGAAAGATACCGGGACTTGTTGCTTCTTCAACGCCCAAGGCACATCCTTGCATTGCATGGGGTTCCTCCCTGCCGGGCCGAACCCTGGTCCCTCGTCACCCTCCTCACTCTCCACCCAACCAATTGGTCTCCCAGTGTCTTGGCTTAATCAATAGCAAGAGCCGGTGCTTCGTAGCGCGAGTGTGTGAGATAGATGACGGGGAAGACTAGGGGATCCCCAATCCTTCGTATGACCGAATGCACCTGTACACCACCCTAGCGGGGGTGTAGCAGGGTATCCAATGCTGGAATGTGGGATGAAGAGTGGACTAGCGAGTGCCAGCGTGCCAATCGCAGCGTGGTGAAGGCTCCAAATCGGCGGTACGCCCTGGAGAGATATGCAGTTCTTTCCCCCCTTCCGGCTCCAAAGTTGCAGTCGCTTCCACCAGACCGGTATGCTCCGCTCCCCACTTCATAACAGTTCCTCGGTATCAGCCCCTCTTCAAGAAGTCCCTTGGAATGCAACGCTAACGAGGCAGCGAGCCCCTCGGTTTACATAGTACTTGTATTGAGGGTGAAAATTCTAACGCACATTCTTATGCCGAGAGCCAGAGGCCTGGATCTCGCCGTTGGCAAGGATTGAGTTGTTTACTGCCGCCTGCACATACTTCGTACTCATACATACACACAGACACAAGACGCATGCACATCTAAGTATAACCCTATGATTGACGTGAAACCCTCTCTCTCCTCAACAGACACGACCAGAAATTTGCCTCGTTTGGATCCAGCCTCCGTCCCCCCACATCCACCTTCCAGGCGGACTTCGGAGAGTATACCGATCCAGACGTTTGGGGCGTGGAGCACGAAGTAATGGGCAGAGTGGAGATAAATCGTTCAAACGCCACTTTTGGCCTCTGAGCATCATCATCCTTGAGACATCTTCTGCTGAGTGGAGCTGAGGCCCACAGTTGCCGAGTCACTGGACGGATCAGAGGGATACTGATCTCTGAGCTAAAGGGCTGAACGCAGGTCGGTTTGGCTGCAAGCCCATATCCCGCCGGGGAAAAAGAAAAGAAGAGAAGGGAGCAATAGACCCGCAGGGTGTCAGTTTACGAAAATTGGAGGCGTATCGACGGAAAAGCACCCATCTGCTTAAGCTCACTCAAATCCATTTCGCAGCCGACACCATCGCCCCACGCTTCAACACATTGATTCTTCGTTTTGAACCAGAGAGAGGCGGGAGAAGAGAGGTGGCACATGAATAAGAGGGGGTAAAAGATCCCGGTCCTTCTCCCTGGTCTTGAAAAAAGGTTTATAGCTCCCACCTTTTCCCCTTCCGACCCTTTTCTTGATTCCTACGAAGTACCTACACTGGTCACCTAAACCTCGCAACCCCCCTGCAGACACGCCCCGTTGACAGCATCCTGGTTACCCGTCCCGTTACGACACCGCCACTACGGTTCTCATTGGGCTCCGCCCTCGTGGTTCAGGCTACTACTAGTGTTTCCCAATTTCTAGACCCAGGTTCCGACCGGTCCATATCACTACTTCATATATTCTATCTCCTTGGCAATATCCGCGATCGATCTTCCACCTCCTTCACACCATCACCTCCACACCGCGAACATCGTATCTTTAACCTACCAAGAGCCTCACCGAAAGGCTTGGAGTCCCTCGGCCTTTTCGACAGCTATCACCGATCTCTCTTCTCAGTCATCAAGATGTGTGATTACATTCAGGTATGGTGGCCCAACCATCAGTGACGAACTCTCCTCGATGCACCGATGAGAGGTCTCTCTCGTCCAACTTTGCTTACCATCTTTCCATACACCAGAAAGAACTACGTTGCGGACATGTTAGGTATATCGTT
Source organism: Scedosporium minutisporum (assembly GCA_034774675.1). Classification (NCBI taxonomy): domain Eukaryota; kingdom Fungi; phylum Ascomycota; class Sordariomycetes; order Microascales; family Microascaceae; genus Scedosporium; species Scedosporium minutisporum. Next base: position 37,469 of record SJVG01000270.1, read on the forward strand.
CACATGTGGTGCGAGACGTACCAGCGGACGGGAAAACCTTGTCGGCCGAACGTAACCTTCTTCGAGTATTGGGGGGATCGAGTCTGTGGTGAGTCCAGTCGCCTCGACGGCCGAATCTCTTCCTTCTCTTCCGAGTTTTCGTTCCAAAAATAGGTGTCCATGGAGCAGGATCACTACAAGCCCCCTTACAGGAAGAGAGCGGCTATCCGGCAGTCGAAGATTGTTTGCTAACGCAGGATTGCATGCAGGCTCATGCATGCCACAGAAGGCGTTAATCCCCGCCATCGAGCGAATGATCCGAAGGCCCAAGATCCCTGTTGAGATGTAAGATGCTTCACGGCACACATCAACCTGACTCTTTTGACGTACACTACACACATATACATCGGCGCATGGGCTATATATAGGACTACGGGATAATTCATGGGGCGGGATTAACAGGACACTTTGGGTGGGTACGGACACTTTTCTATAGACGGGCAGATATCAAATGGGGGTTCTTGGTTCGGGATTGGGTTGGCATTTTTGATTTGTTTTTATTTTTAGGGTTTCGATACATGAAATTTTTTTATTTTGAGATGTCCAACTTTCTGGCATTCTGTCTAGTCTTGTCGTGGCAGTGAGCTATTTCCTACTTCCTACGTGGACGATGCTTTGTTTGCTGGACGGTGTTCCTAATGGTTCTGGTGTTTACACTCTCGTCGTCCATCCCTGTCGTCAAACCGAGATCGTACAGTGGGGACTCCGGACCCCGAAGCTCCGCTGTTCGAACCCCCTTGCTGATCACCATTCTTTTTCTGTTCGTTGCTCACCACATCTGGGGTTATGGTTAATATTACTTCGTATGATGAAGCAAACATCAGAATCAGACGAAGAAATCGCGTGAGCTCTGAGGTGGGAAGGAGATCCTTGATTATCGTAATAGGCCCCCACTCGGAAATGAAGCGGGTTTGTTTTCTTCATGATAGCACAAGCGGTTTTTTTTTTTTCTTTGCACCGAGAACTTGACTTTGATCACCTTACTGAGCCTCTTAGGTTATTCATTACCTCAGAACACAACCCGTTGCCGTCGTTGACTGATTCAGACGTGAGAGACTCTCGAGTCAGCGAACGAGCTGCATAAATGCACCTCACGTATCACAATATTCACGGTAACTACCTGTGTATCTAGATGCTTCACCAGTTCGGAGGATCCCAACACAACTAGAATAAGGATCCAGGCTTGACAGGAGAAAATGACATCGTATAGACAATAGACACCCAGCCGCTTCTGCTTGGGTATTTTGCCATGATCACTTTAGCTCGAGACAAGTGGGCGGAGCATGAATCAATGGGAAGAAAGCGATGAAGAAAAAGTAAGTAGAAAAGCTCCGACTTCTTTGCCTCTCGTTTTTCTTCTCTTTTCTTGCTTTCCCTCTTTTTTCGCCCTCCAATCACACGACACAGGAAACAAAACGACAAAAGGCGAGAATATAACCTCGGCATCCGGAGTTGTGTTGGGACCCTGGCCTGGCCGGGAATAATGGGATCGGCTCGGGATCAGGCGTTGACAGGTCCAATGGACGAGGATGGCCGAATCATGCCACAGAAGAGTGATACAGTAGTTTTTACTTCTCGTATTGTTTCCCGGAGATATAAAAAATATGCTCCGGGGGAGGCCAGATCAATTAGATTAGATACTCCAAAACGGAAACATGAACGATGGGTGGGCGAGATCGAGGTGAGAGGTCAGTTTCGCTGCCCCGGATTCAGAACAGGATCTCACCATGACGGATTACCTGATTCTTACCCAATGGAGTTACTGGGAGGATTTTGATTGGGGGTGTCGTTTGTTAGATTGGCTGGAGAACTTGCTTCTTCTTCGTGGGTGGCAATGGGAAGAGGTGTGCGATTGCAGCTGAAACCTTGACTTGCTTGTGTCTGATGTTTTGCCTGCCGGATTCCATTGCGTCTTTTTCTGATCATCTCTGGCGCTCAGATGAAGTGAGATACGACCAACATTGAACCATTTGTATCGAGATTGGTGATTCAAGGTGCTTCCATGATCTTGAGTCGTGAAGTAGCACATAGACTGACACAATCGAAACGGCTATCGCCATGAATACTATCACCAGTTGTACAAGAATGGAGCTTTACATTGGATACGGCCTTTCTCGCATTTTACGTACGTATGGCCCTCACCACGTAGCACTAGCTAGCACCATTCTGCTGGCATCTTCCGCTCTCCCAAGTGTAGTTCCAACTTTTGATTCGTTATATATTATTTCGTTCCGTGGACCGGGCCGCCACGTTGCTACCCCCGGTGCAGGCAGGGCCTCTGTCGCTACGCCACCAACTCCGGGCCGGTGGGGGTATCTTCTCGGGCAGTGACTCTCCGATCGCCTGTTGAGATCCCGATATTCAGAGCCGATATTGAACTGAGAAGGACAATGGTGAAACAGTTAGCAAGAGCCGTTTTCTCAAGCCCGAATAGGATCAAATCACCACAAACTTTCAATCTTAATTTCTTACCCACCCAGTTATGGCCCATATGAACACGGGCCAAGAAAATGCTGCTCATCCGATTATTGGACCATAGAGGATATATGTCAGTGGCTGGCCAAGGCTGCTATGTTTTTGGAGACCTGCCTGCCACATGATGGGAAATGGCGTTGTTGAAAATCTTACAGTCTTTCTGTTTTTCAGCGGTATCGTAGAGGATTGTGCCTTCTTTCTCTTTTTATTTTATTTTCTTCGTAGCTTTCAAAAATAAGTTACTTTCGTTGCTGTTCCTCCCTAACTACGTTTAGCTTGATATTCTACATTATTGCTGGCAACGCGGGACCAAGACAGATGATGATCGGCGGGGTTCATTGTATCGGCCCCGAATCTGTCCCCACCCTGATTAAATCCGGCCCGGCGCTACTGGTTGCGAACCCGGAACGAACCCGGCGACGGCACACATGTTCAGTACATCGGGCTTTGGTAGTTATAACGTTGAATCGAAGCGCAAAATATGAGGCGCATGAAACTTTCACGCCAACCCTCGATATATTGCCTCTGCCCTCAGGGTAACGCCAGCTCATTCGAGCAAGGGAGCACTATCTAAAAGATTGAATGCACCTCGGAAAGGTACTCATGGACGGACCTCAACTCCTCATTTATTTGTAGGACGAATAAAAACTCACAACAAGGATGCAAACAAAAAATTATTACAGCTTTGATTTGCTCCTATGAAACGCGACTTTGGCGAAAGGCAAAACACTACGTCATTGTCGAAGGGTGGTCTTCTGCCATCCACTAATCTTGCCTCGTGGGCCAGGCAGGGAAAATAAGCTCTCAACTTACCTGAAAGCTAACGTCACCCGGGCCCGCCTCCAACCCCCCTCCACCCCACGTTTTAGAGTCTTCCTACATCCCCCTCAAGGGTGCAGAAGCCTTACTTTCCCTACCTAGTAGGTAATCCAAGCTCTAATCTTTCCTTCTTCTTACCAACCAGGCAAGAGATGATCTTACTTTACACCGGCCCTAGCCTCAACGTGAACACGCAAATAAACGCAAGTTTATCAAAAACATGTTGCTGGGTTGGCTCAGGGGGGCTCGTTGGCAAATGCCCGATGGTAGGCAACGAAGGAAAACCTGCGCTTCGGGAGCCCTTTCATGGTGATCAACGACTGAAAACTCAGTTCGCAAGATGGTCTAGCCTGGGGCCAAGTCCATATATAGATCTGTAGAGCTCTGAATCACATATCCGCAGGAATCCGTAATCATAGAACGCGGCCTTGCTAGCCACAGCCGACATGTTAGCTAAAGAGGCTGATCATCACGGACGCCGAAAAGCAACCATAGATCATGCTCCTCCGCCCTCTCCTCCACCTCTCCCTGCCAATTTCTGGAGCTTATCACTACATGCCATCCCAGTCTTCCTTCTTGTAGGATTTGTGAAGCTCTTTAAAGGGGATAACGATTTCGTCTTGATCTTCATCGTTTTGTTCGTTAGTCGTTACACTCGATTCTTCGTGAGCATATACGCCGTTTGGAGATACAAGCCAGCGAGAAGACCTGATACAAGCATTATCCATTTCCTATGGATTGGGATTCGGTGTACCTGGGATGCCTTTTCCTGAACTCGTCGAGTCACCCTGTTCTGATCTCATCGGCATTGGAGCGACCTGCTTTGCATCCACCACTGATAACGGGACTGTCTGAAAGGTTATGTGTGGGAAGGCGGCAAACCTTAAAGTGTCTTGGGCTTGAGGAAATATAATGTTGTGCTCTGTGTGTTCTATATTCCGTGTGCTGTGCTCCGTGTTCCGTGTTTCGTGTTCCGCGTGCCTCACGCTGTGTGCATTCCCACCAACGACTAAAGAAGTAACACCTGGTTAATATTGTATGATCGATATCCGTGGTATTCTTCCCAGCTTAATCTGTCCCGCGTTGTAGGGTTTGAAGGGCTCATTGCTTATCGTCTGGAACATGTCAAGTAGCCTGGGGATGCAGCGGCTCCCAATACATGGGCGCCCGGGCGCGCCAGATTACTAAGCCTCCCAACACACCCAGCCCATGGCCATAGAATCATATTCAGCTTCATAGATCACCTCCAACATGGCCACCCCTTAGGTTAGAAGGTCACATATAACTTCTTATCATATAATAAGGGGCTATTTTCATTGATCAATGCATTCCTAACTACTTAACTAAGTATAATACCTACTATTCCTCAATATCTCTCTCTACCCTCCTCCAAAGCTCTTCTACACCTCTCCTCCCACTATCAAATAGGTTATCATCTATCTCTTAAGCTACTTAAGCCTCAATACGATCATCTTCAGATTTGCTCTAGTCTAAGTAAGCTATCATTTCCTCCTTAGTCTAGTCTCTTAAGCCTATAGATATAGTATAATATTTACTTATCTATTTATAGTTAAGGTACTACTT
>SJVG01000271.1:0-42364 GCA_034774675.1 Scedosporium minutisporum
TAGCGAGGGTCTACGGAGGCGAGTTCGGATCTGCTGACGAGCCACTGTTTGCATTTGTTAGTTTCTTCTTCTTGTTTTTCATCGTTTTTCTTCTTCTTCACGTACGCGGTGATAGTAAAGAGGAACGAGACCCTTCCGCACGCGGGCCTTGGCGTGGAGGTATCCCAGCAGGAGGTACAGGCCGACGAGGAAGATGATGCCGAAGAAGATGGACCACTTGACGATGTAGCCTTGGCGGGAGTACCACCAGGGGCGGGCGACGCCGTCGTCGTCTATTACCCAGCCTTCGGGGATGGTGTCTGGGTTATCGGGGGGGTTTTGGCGGGCGAGGAGGTTGATGTTTTCCATGGTTTGTTTTGGATGTTTTAAAAAGGGCGATTTGAGGATGGTTATTAGAGGCGTCTGCTTCGGATGGGAGGAATCGATCTCTATGTTCTATGTCGGGTTTAGGTGAGGCTATTCGTAGGTCCGGCCTTACGGGTTCGATCCTTCTTTCAAAGAGGTGAAGTTTGTGGAATTAAAATAATATTATTTGAATGGAAATAGTTGAAGATGGTTGAAGAATTACTGATTGAAAGGGAGAGAGGAGGCAGGGAGGGAGAGAGAAGAAGAATCAAATGGCTGTTTGAGGTGTTGCGGGTCTTGGCTCTGGCAACGAGGGTGAGTGTGAGTGTGTTTGTGGTGTGGTGTGGTGTGGCATCTCGTGTTTCAACATTGCCGGAGCCGCGTGGCCGTTCTTCTCTTTATTCTTTCGCTCATTCTTCCTTTTTGGGGGGGCGGGAACGGGAGTGGATTTTCCGGGAGGCTGTGGTCATTGGTGATACCCCCATCCATACCTAATCTGCGAGCACCTGGACGGATGCGGGCAGGGGGGTTGGTATGAATATTATTGGGGATTTCTGCTTTGATTCTAGTTTATCTTTTACTGAGGCTGGGCTGGGGAGACTTCTGGGGAGAGGTGGAATGATCAGTTGTTGCGGAGATCATAAGCTTGATGAGGATTGGCGAGCCTGGACATGGGTGAAGAGTCAAAGTTGATCTGTGCTGCTCTTCTCTTTTTCTTGATCAATCGCAAGGGTCACGAAGTATTCCAGATCTGCGTTGACAACTTGAAGCAAACGAGCAGCGGACGGTGCTGTATTTAACAATCCGATTATTATGAAGATGAACACCCACGGACTCTACTGTTGATGAGTCGGAATCACGCTTGAATCGACAGGGTGATTATTATTCTTGGAATCCTTCAAGTCGCATAAATATTATTATTCATCTTCATTGAGATGATAGAAACATAAACTTGATCTCTAAACTTGAACGTCACACTATCTCAATCGCCCATCAAAAATGTGAACCATCTCGCTCCACGTCACCACCACATCAATGCAAGATACCGCTCCAATCCCAAGACCTCCTCAATGAACACCCCAACCTCCAAACGTCGCCGCATCGAATCAGCAAACGCCACCCTCCGCCGCCCCTTTCGCTCGCCCCTCGTCCGCGGCAGATCCAACGCCCCAGTGCAAGTCCCCGACCCAGCGACGACACCCGAACGAGAAACGACCCCGCACAAGGAACGCGTACTCAGTGGGGCAAAGAGGGCACGCTCTTCGGAGACAAGGTCTCAGGGTTCCGGGAGGTGTAGGGCTCGGGATGCCGGCACGGAAGAGGTGCCGAGATTTAGCTGGAGGGAACGCCGGCATGAGATGGAGGACGAGAACCGCAGGATCGAGCAGGAAATTTCCCGCCTAGAGAATTTAGACCCTGCCTCGAAGGTGATGTCTGATAAAGAGTCGCCCGATGACGAGTTGGATGGATTAATTGAAAAGTGGAAGGGTGCGGCTCAACAGGCTGCTGAGGAGCTGTTCGAGGCCTCGAGGTTACGGGTTCAGAGGTGCGTTGTGCATGTGTGACTCTTGCCCTGATCCATTTTTTGGATCCCAGAAAACGGGGGACTTGTCGCTGGTGGATGAGAGAATCTTGCTTACGATGATTATACAGTATGGGCGGGCTTGGTGGAATGAAGAAGCGTCGTGCTGAATATCGTGACGAGTATGGGTTGGACAAGCCTTCAACTAGCAAGGAGAACCCGGATCGTGATCTCGAATCCTTCTCTGAGACCGAGGATGGAAACCGCCAAGAGGAGACGGGAAAGGAAGATGAAAATGTGAGTCTACATGACATGGAGGAAAACTCTCTCGCTCTCTCTTCTTAACTAGAACGCTGACAGTGCTTCATCCAGCAGGAATACACTATGGAAGCCATGCTCCGGAGCCTAAACATCGACTTCAAAGTCATAGGATATAACGAGACCGAAGAGACGTGGACATAGCCTCAACTCATCCCCAAAGTGGCACCTTGTACTACATCCAATTGGGGGACGATTCACAAAACCTTGTCCTACTTGGGCTTAACGATCTCAGGAACCGACTAATCCGGCCTTTGGACCCTACATATCCATCTAAGTTTACGTCATGCATGAAATTACACAATCACAAGAGTTTCACGAGGACAAACAAGTAGGCGGATATGAAATGCGCTGTTTCCGTCAATTGGAACTAGCCAAGCGACTAGGACTCTGACAGTCAATGATTCTACCTGTATTCCTGGAAAAAACGCCGTTTGACGAACCATTATGCTGGCGGCGATAGAGCACCACCACCACCAGGGCCACGACCTTTATTGCCTCAAAACATCCCAGGGGTATCGTCCGTCTAGTTTGTCTGCCGTAACCGTTTCGTTGTGTGTTGCCAGGAAACGCCGGGGGGTCTCCACCAGGGTAGGGTAACGCCGTACCCCATTCAAAAGACCCAGCCATGCCATGCTATGATTCACATAAGAGAAAGAGAGAAAGTGTGTGTGTGATGTGTGCCCGAATGTCTTGTAATCAAAGGGGGATCCGGACACCTCAGGAGAGGTCCATGGCATCCTCGTCCTCGGACAAGACAGGCGGCGTCACAGCCGGACTACTAGCCACACTAGACTCCCCATCCTCCGACTCGCGCCTCTGCTTCTCCCGCATGCGCCGCCTCGCCTCAATAATCGCCTTCCGCACATTATCATGCTCCGGCGCCACCGTCAACGAAGACGGCACGTTATAAAGCACGAGCTGCATATCGTCGATATTGTGCCCGGCCAATTGGCCCTCGGGGTTCGCCCGGAGTATGGGTGGGATGCGGTTAGCCTTGAGGGCCTTTTCGATGTCCGGGAGGAAGATGAGTTTTCCGTCCTCGGCTTCGCTTTCGGAGGAGGAGAGCTCGTCGTCGAGGTTGTAGATGTAGACTCTGTGCTTGGTGTCGTCCATTTGCATTTGGTCGTCGTCTAGGCTTGTGCTCGACAATTGGTTGCTGGTGGCTCCGGTGCCGGGGCCGAAGGTGCTGGTGGTGGCATTGATTGGGGGTGGGAATGTCTGCGCTTGATTGGTAGAAGTGTCGTCCTCTACTGTGGCATAGAGTCTGCGGATATTCTGGCCTATACGAGTTCAAGAACGGCAAGTTAGTGTTATTCAATTCCGAAAAAGCACACCGGGCAGCCTGGTCCTCGACTCAATGCGCCGAGTGGAGAATCAAGGCGAAGGGACTCCCATCTGCGATTTCCCCAACGTACCGATATTCAAGCGGCCTAGCCGCTTTGATAACCTCTCATTCTCCTGCGCATCGGCTTTCCGCTTGCGGCTTGGGCTTGGTATAGTCTGCTGTTCGTACGCTGCCGAGGCGGACGCGGGGTGGCGGCGATCGTAGTTGTTGGCGAACGAGCCTTGTAATGAGAGCATTTTTATGGTGGTCTCGTGTGTGCGACTGGGGATATGGTGGTGGGTTCGGGAATGGATTCAGCGACCCAGGGTAAAGTGCTGAGCGTATACGTGGGTGGATCTCTAGGTTCAAGATATTACGACATGTGGCAAAGCATATGGGAAAGGGCTGAAGCCAAAGAGGTCAAGATTCGGGATCTCACTCGCTTTATAAAAAGGGAAATTGGAGTCGTACGTAGACCATGGATAGGTGGGAAGATGGAGGAAAAAGGATGGATGAGTCTAATTCGATCTCAGCGGCAGCTCCCCCCGTGTAAGTGGGGATGGGAATCGCCGGAATAAGCACGGGATTGCGATTGTGGAAGGCACTAGCACAGTGTCGGTGCGTGCCGTGGCTTCTGAGAGACTCTGCGCGATTCGATCCCATTCCGCTGGCGAAGTAGAGGTACCGAGACCAACAATGAAAACTGGCGGGGATCGCTTGTACCCCGCAACAGGTGATGGGAGAGAGTTTCTTAGCCGGCCCAGTCCAGTAGCATTTTCGGCAACGCCTTTGTCTTTGTCGCCCCTGAGCCCTGGGAGAAACTCCAACTGCAGCCAGCCAGCTCAGCTTGGAATCCCGTGGATGGACAGGACATCCCATCTTGAGCTCCGATCCGGACTGGTGTCATTGTTCTGCCTGCACCAAGACAATATGCACACTCCATGTCCTTCCCCGCTCGACGCACAAGCTTGGCGATCAAAGACACCAGTTGACCTATTACAAAGTGCTGACATGGGTGGACGAGCCAGAGAATCCAAGTCAATTGCTATTTCTAAACTGTGAAGTAAACTAAACTAATTCCGAGCCTTATGCCTCATCACAGCTTGGGATCTAGACTCAGAGACTCAAGGGGAGACAAGCTGAAGGAGCGCTGAAATTCCGGGTTGACCTCGGCAAATCCTCCCCTTACCTGGTCAATCTGTTCGCGACCGAACCATCAATTGCAAACCAATTGACTACGCATATGCATTAGAGCTGCTCCCTTTTCTTAAGAGCCACGACAATTCAGTAATCCGCGATGCGATGACTAGATGGCAGGGAGAATACTGCATTGATGTGCCTGCCTTTTGGACTTACTAGGCCAGCATGACTGTGCTGAGGCGGCTGCTTCGCCAGCAGCAGCGACGGCAGCAGCATTTCGGCAAAGCCGCTCTCGCTGTTCCTGAAGCGCCTGCAGCCTTTACCTTTCATACCACCACAAAATTTCAGCAGCAGCAGCTTCCAGATGTATACGTATCTAACCGCTCTTATCCGCCGCCTCCTTACCACTTGCCAGCTGTTATCGCCCCGACGCCGGCGTTGACTCATCCTGGTCCTCCTTGTACTATCGATAATTTTGATAGTTTGCTAGCCCCTCATCGCACCAGGAACTACCCCACCACCACCACCAATTTACACTCCGCCGCCGCCACCGCTGCTCCTACTACACGAAATAATACTCGAGAGATTTCTGCCGCCGCCGCGATAACTTCTTTTTCTTCTTTTTCCAAAATCAGCAACATCCGAACGAACCCTACTCCCTCCCTTTTGCGAGCGCGATACTCTTCTACCCTCCGACGTAACCCTCGACTCTTCTTCTCTACGCGAAACTACTCGACTCTGCCGACCATGGCGGATAAGTGGACTGGCCAAAAGGTCCGCCAGACTTTCCACAATTTCTTTGCGGAGCGGGGCCATACTATTGGTATGTTGAAAGAACTCGTTTTTTATCTTGGGCTTGTGAAGGGAGCGGATATAGTCGCACAGCAAGCATAGCAACTTTCCTTGTCCGTCATGTGGGAGAGCATGCCTCTGGACTGTTGTTTGCACTGGTCGCAGCGGTCGCTTGGATCGCTTGCCTCCTTGGCCCTGAGTTACCTCTGGTCTCATCGCTCGCGTTTCCAGCGTTCCAATCGACTCTACCAGTTGCCCATTGCTCTATTTCTGTTCAATTACTTGCCAACTCTTGTTCTCAGCCTAGCTAACGCTTGCCTCACCTCTTACAGTCCCGTCCTCCTCCGTCGTCCCTCACAATGACCCCACCCTTCTCTTCACCAATGCGGGCATGAACCAATTCAAGCCCATATTCCTCGGAACCGTTGGAAAGACGGATGATATGGCGAACTTGAAGCGCGCTGCCGATACCCAAAAGGTACTTAATACCCTTCTCCTCTACACCAACATACAATGTTGAGGGTCTGCGAATCGAGATTGCTGATATCCTGTCTTACTAGTGCATCCGTGCCGGAGGCAAACATAACGTACGTCGATCTATATCTATGCGCCGCTGTCCTCGAACCTAGACTGACCCTAACTACAACAGGATCTCGACGATGTCGGCAAAGACAGCTATCACCATGTAGGTTAAGATGCCTCTCACAGGGTTGTGGAGCCATCGCCAGCTAACAATTGCATTTAGACATTCTTCGAAATGTTGGGAAACTGGTCCTTTGGCGACTACTTCAAAAAGGAGGCCATCGAGATGGCCTGGGAACTTCTGACCAAGGTGTACGGGCTGGATCCTGCGCGCCTCTACGTCACGTACTTCGAGGGTAGCGAGGCCCTTGGACTTGAGCCCGATTTGGAGGCTAAGAACCTGTGGAAGTCTGTCGGCGTCCCCGAAGACCACATCCTTCCCGGAAATGTGAAGGACAACTTTTGGGAGATGGGCGACCAAGGTCCTTGCGGTCCCTGCAGTGAGATCCACTACGACAAGGTTGGCGGTGGTCGCAATGCGTCGCACCTCGTCAACCAGGACGACCCTCTCGTGGTCGAGGTCTGGAACATTGTCTTCATCCAGTTCGATCGCCAACAGGACAAGAGCTTGAAGACGCTTCCCGCCAAGCATATCGACACCGGAATGGGTTTCGAGCGTCTCGTTTCAGCCCTGCAAGACACCACCTCCAACTACGCCACAGACGTGTTCACCCCTCTCTTCCAGCAAATACAAGAAGTCACCGGTGCCCGGCCGTACAGCGACAAGTATGGCAAGGATGATGTCGATGGCATCGATACCGCCTACCGTGTTGTTGCCGACCACATCCGCCTCTTGACCTTCTCCATCGCCGACGGTGCCGTCCCCAATAATGACGGCCGTGGTTACGTCGTCCGCCGAGTGCTCCGTCGTGGTGCCCGCTATGCTAGGAAGTACTTCAATACCGAGATCGGTGCCTTCTTCTCCAAGATCCTCCCGGCCTTGGTACAGCAGATGGGTGAGGAGTTCCCCGAGATTGTCAAGAAGCAGCAGGATATTCAGGAGATTCTTGACGAGGAAGAAGTCGCCTTCGCTCGCGCCCTAGACCGCGGCGAGGTCCAATTCGAAAGGTACGCCAAGGACGCCCTCGCTAGGGAGGACAAGAAGCTTGACGGCGCTCTTGTGTGGCTGCTCTACGAGACCTTTGGTTTCCCTGTCGATCTTACCAAGTTGATGGCTGAGGAGAAGGGACTTAACATTGACGATGCCGAGGTCGAGGTTGCGCGCGAGAAGGCTAGGGAAGCCAGCAAGGTCGTCAAGGATGCGGTTCAGACTTTCAGCAAGCTCAATGTCCACCAGATTGCCGAGTTGGAGCAGCAATTCGCTATCGAGCGGACCGATGATGATGCTAAGTACCGAAAGGAGGAGATTGCCGGCAAGGTTCAGATCATCTTCGACGGTAAGGCCTTCATCAAGTCCACCAAGGACCTACCTCCCAACACGCCCATCGGCGTCCTTCTCGACAAGACCAACTTCTACGCCGAATCCGGTGGTCAGGTTGCCGACACCGGCAGGTTAGTCATTGACGGCGCCACCGAATTCAAGGTTCTCGATGTTCAGGCCTTCGGCGGGTACATCGTACACAATGGCTACCTCGAGTACGGCCAGCTTTCCGCCGGAGATGAGGTCATTTGCGATTACGATGAGCTCCGGAGGTCGCCCATTCGGAATAACCATACTGGTACCCATATCCTTAACCACTCTCTAAGGGAGGTCCTTGGAGACGATGTACACCAGAAGGGCTCGCTCGTCGATGCCGACAAGCTCCGCTTCGACTTCTCGCACAAAACTGGAGTTACCCTTCCCGAGCTCAAGAAGATTGAGGATCTTTCGAACGAATGGGTCAAGAAGAATGTCAAGATCTATGCCAAGGACCTCGATCTCGACGTCGCCAGGTCCATCGAGGGCTGCCGTGCCGTGTTCGGCGAGACCTACCCCAACCCCGTCCGCCTAGTCTCCGTCGGCATGGACATCGACAAGATGGTAGCCGACCCCAAAAATCCCGAGTGGCACAAATACAGCATCGAGCTGTGCGGCGGCACCCACGTCGACCAGACCGGCATCATCAAGGACTTCATCCTCGTCGAGGAGTCCGGCATCGCCAAGGGCATCCGCCGCATCATCGCCTACACCGGCGACGCCGCCCACGAATGCCAGCGCATCGCCGACGACTTCTCCAGACGCCTCGACGCCCTCGAGAAGCTCCCCAGCGGGCCCGAGAAGGAGCAGGCCGTCAAGACTACGGGCGTCGACCTCTCCCAGCTCACCATCTCCACGCTGACCAAGGATGCGCTGAAGAAGCGGTTCGAGAAGATTTCGCAGGCTGTCCTTGCTGAGCAGAAGAAGCGCCAGAAGGCTGAGTCGAAGACCGCCATGGATGCCGTTCTTGAACATTTCAAGAAGGATGAGGAGGCGAAGTGGTTTGTTGGAAGGCTGCCGATTTCGGCTAATGCCAAGGCTATCTCTGAAGTCGTCAACTACTACAAGTCGAAGGATAAGGAGAAGTCGGTGTATCTCTTTGGCGGTAGCAAGGAGGAGGGTGCTGTTTGCCATGCCGTCTACGTTGGAACTGTAAGTTATCTCTTTTCTGGCTTCAATCTTCCCCCACGTCTTGTGAGGTCCGCGTTTACTGATTTCCTTTTCCCCCAATAGCATCTCGCCTCTAATGGTGTTACCGCCGAGGCTTGGGCTACGAGCGTGACGGAGGTCATTGGCGGCCGCGCTGGCGGCAAGGAGCCCACGAGGCAAGGACAGGGTGCTAAGCCCGAGCTTATTGATGATGCTGTCTCCGTCGCTGCGAAGTGGCTCGAGGAGAAGCTCAAGTTGTAAAATATTATAATGATGGTGGGGGTTGCCCTGTGTTAATTTAGAAGAAGACTGGAATGAGATATATATCCCTTCTCATATCTCGTGATTTTAGAGTGTGTATAGGTTGGTCGGGGTAGAAGAAAGCTGGGAAGGGAATTTTCGTCGGGGGTAGACGAACTGTAACTATAAAGAATGTTTAAAACATTATCACCTCTCATCGTCTCTCAAGTTCACAGGGTGTCTGGTCCGTGGCAAAAGAAGGGTATATTCTATATTATGGGAGAGAGAGTCATTCTTCAACGACCCCTGTCCCACTTCCATGTCTTTTTGCTCTCTATCCATTTTCATTCCCGCTATTTATACAAGTTTCTTTACAACATTTCAACCTCGACGCCTCTTAAAGGGAGGGAGAGGAGAGGAAAAGGAGGGAGGTGTTCACACCATCCCCAACCAATAAACCAAAGAAAAAAAAAATCCGATCTTTTACAGAGTAAACATGACGCTAGCATTCTGGTAATAGCTCAACAGGGGATTCTCCCCCGTGCGCGTCTCGGTATCCTCGACGAAGGCCCAGCGGCGCATGTATTCCTCGTGGGTGAGCACGCGGGTCAATTTGCCCGTGATGGCGCGGTAGATGGATTCCGTGATTTGGAAGTCTGTGGGGAAGAGGATGTCGAAGTAGCCTTGGTGGACCTGATAACGCTTTCCGTCAGTATAAACCTCGAAAAAAGAAAATGCGTGATAGCAAGTGAAGTAAGAAACATACCAAGGGCGTCCGCACGGGAATCATCCTCCTCTCGAACCGAGTCTGCACAACAGGGGCGTTCAAACCCTTAATAGCCTGAGGGAGGGAGTGGAAATCCGAAGCTAATAGCCTATGCGCAGGGAAGTACCGTTCCAAGACCTCAAAGAACTGCAAGAGCCGCGTGGGGATATATTCCGGTTCGGAGAGGTTTCCCGCCAGCGGCATATTCTTCTGCAACTTCCTCAGGAAAGGATGCGAGGGATAAGGGTGGGGATAGCGCCCGCCCGTAGCAACATGACGAACGCGGAAGAAGCGCGTAGCGACGGGATCGAGCTCCGGCGTATAAAACTCATAAAACTCGCCGTCCGAATCAACGAGGACGACGGCCTGCATCGGCGCCTCGGTGTCGAGATCATACCGGATGCCGTCGTGGGGAAAATTATCCCAGACCTCCATAGCGAGGAAGAAGCAAGGCGACGGAACGCTCTCCCTCCAGTCGAAGATGGACTTGTTGATGATCTCGACCTTGTCGGCGTGGTCGCCCGCGAGGTTCTTCGCCTGCAGCGCCGCCAGCGACGAAGAAATCTCAATCACGCGATACTTTGTGCGGTCGTACACCGACGGATCCATGTCACGGATATAATCGAGAATATTGCGCATGAGCGTGCCGCGCCCGGCGCCCATCTCGTAGATGATGAGGTCGTGGTAGGGATACGACGTGAGGTGGTAGTTGGCGACGAGGTACCGCGCGATGGCCTCGCCGTAGTAAGGGCGGAAGAGCTCCGTGGGCGTGTGCCAGAGCTGGCGCGTGGGGTTCTCGATGCCTTCGGCGGAATCGAGGCGGTCTTCGAATTCGGTGTAGCGCCGGCTTAGCTCGGAGTAGAACTCGATGTTGTCGCGCATGGCGGGGAAGTTGAAGGGTTCGCCGGGGCTGAAGATGACGGCTTCTTTGGAGAAGTAGCCGTAGTGGGGATTGTAGAGACTGTCTACGCATGGGTTTAGTGTTTCCGTTTATTTCACTCTTGCGGACCGGTGAATAGTTCTTCTTCCCCCCCTCCGACCTCCAAGCACTCACCCTCTATGAAATCCCGGAGCAGCATCTTCACCCTCCTCGGCCTCTGCTTATGCGTCCGCAAATCCTTCGCCGTCACCATAGGAAAAGTCTCAAACTCCGCTATCCGGTCTTCCGGTAATAGATCGCTGCGCTGCTGCCACCGTCCATCGTTCCCCTTCTTCTTGTCCTTGCCGCCCGCCGCTGCAGCTGTCGCGGCGGCGGTTCTCCGGGAGGACATGTGACGCCGGCATGGGTCTGCGGTGGTGCTGCACCAGGGGGCTGTCGGTCTTATCCTCGAGAGCGGCCGTCTAGTTGCCCCGCAGGCCGGTTGTCGAAAGAGTTGCCGGATGAGGCCGGCCATGATCGGAGAGTCCATTCCTCATCTGTCATGAGTCATTGGAAGCATGACTAGCTAGGGAGGTGGGAGGGGGACGAAGGAGAGTCGGTCGGGGATTTTTCAGAATAATGGGCAACTTTTTGTTTTCCGCCTTTGGGATTGGTTCTTTGGGATGAATTGGGGATATCCTGAGCTTGAGCAAGTTTGCTTAGTCAGGCACAGAAAATTGTACAAAGTACTTCTTCCGCTTCACTTCTTTGGAAGACGTCATTTCAGACCGCTGAAATTCTCCTGACTAAGCTCAGAGCTCTCCCTTTCAAGCTTCAACATAAGAATACATCTTGTTCTCTCGTGATTTTCTCTATTGATAATTCACAATCTTGGTCATGGTCAAATAAGAAGAGAATCTCAAACAATGTCCCTAAGTGACCATCCCAAGGCCTACGGCACCGCCGCCATAACACTAGCCTTCGTCACAGGTGTCCTCGTGACACTCGGCTTCAAAGACGTCTACCCTGACCTCGAAAACCGATACCAACAGCGCCGTCGCCGCCGCCAAAGACGAAGAAGCACGGTAACACTATCGAAACAAGAATCCGATGCGCGCCGCGACAGCCTCTTCTTCTTTAGCGGAGGGCTCGGCGGCGGTCCCGTGACTCTGCAGGACCACGAAGCCATCGAGGTCGACATATCCGCCATCGTCGAGGGCCTCGAGGGGTGCATAGGGAACACACCGCTGGTAAAGATCAAGAGTCTTTCGGATGCCACGGGGAGGGAGATATTAGCCAAAGCCGAATTCCTCAACGGCGCGGGGGGAAGTCCCAAGGATCGCGTGGCACTTAACATGATACAGGTCGCCGAGGAGAAGGGTCTGCTCGTGCCCGGTCGTGGAGATACGATATACGAAGGTACGGTGGGGAGTACGGGAATTTCTCTCGCGACATTGGCCAGGGCGAAGGGTTACAGGGCGCATATTTGCATGCCGGATGATCAGAGCAAGGAAAAGTCGGATCTGCTGAGACACCTAGGCGCCGTTGTCGAGCGCGTGCCCGTTGCGCCGATTACGTCGCCGGGCCATTTCGTCAATCTCGCTAGGACGCGCGCCAGGGAACACGCGGCCGTTCATGGCGATGGGAGCGTTGGGTTCTTTGCGGATCAGTTCGAGTCTGATGCGAATTACACAGCACACATAAAGACGACAGGCCCCGAGATATTCTCGCAGACGGGAGGAGATATAGACGCCTTCATTGCCGGCGCGGGGACGGGAGGGACGATATCCGGCGTCGCCAAGTATCTGAAGGAGGAGATGAAGCTTAACAATGTGAGGATAATCCTCGCGGACCCGCAGGGCAGCGGGCTGTATAACAAGATTCGCCACGGCGTCATGTACTCGTCCACCGAGAAGGAGGGCACTCGGAGACGTCAGCAGGTCGACTCCATGGTCGAGGGCGTGGGCATCAACCGCATCACGAACAACTTCGAGGTTGGGAGGGAACTCATCGACGATGCCGTCAAGGTGACGGATGACCAGGCTGCGAGGATGGCGCGGTGGCTTGTTGAGAATGATGGCATCTTTGTCGGGAGTAGCAGTGCTGTTAACTGCGTTGCGGCTGTCGTGACGGCTATGAAGCTGCCGCCTGGGAGTAGGCTGGTTACCTTGCTTTGCGACTCCGGCACGCGCCATGTCAGCAAGTTTTGGAAACATATCGGGGAGATGGGGCTAGAGGAGGGCAATGAGGGTGCTGACCTCTTTAAGGCCGTGGGAATAAATGTATCATCAGAAGCTAAATAAAATCTTGCACTTCTTGGCATGTTTGGGGAGAAAGAAATTGCAACGTGAGTCTGCCTTTGCAAGGACTGAATTGAATCTATGTAACAGAAAAAAGTAGAGTGTTGGCTCTAACAAACCACAACAGAACTTTCAGTTGCTCATGTTCCTGAGCTCCCCTCCCCTCTCCTTTCTTAAAGTAAACCACCCCTTGGCCTAGGGCACCTGATCCTGCCGGAACTCCTCGCAGTGAAACTCATCGGGGGATGAGGATAAAAGAAAAATAAAGGAAACAACCAAACCGATGCAATGTTCCAGTGAGACGTGAAGGGAAGTTGTCATCTCATCATTGCTCGAATCGCATCACGAAGAGGGGGAGAGGGAAAAAAAAGACAATGGGAAGAAGGGAATAGACAGTAGAAAAAGTGTAATAAACATCTCCAGCATTAGAAGAACCCTACCCTCACAGCCTAATAAGCTGCCGGGGTTGAAGGGGTTTACGAAAACTAGATTACAATTAGCTTCCCGATCGAACACCTCTCGAAGACCATAAAGAATTCTCACCTTCCAGTTGTGGCCGCAGACAGTGCATTCGCAAAAGGTCGTCATCGGCTCGTCAGCACTGCGCGTCTGCGCCTGGTTGTACGAAACCTTCCTCTGACCGCACCTCGAGCACTTAAATTCAGACGTAACGCTCTTCTCCATCATGGGCACCTGAGCCTTCTTCATATTCTCCTTTTCATACAACTCATTCGTCTTGCGCTGCTCCGACGACAGGAGCTCCACGTCACTCATCGACACGAGCCGGTCGGGCGAAATCTCGCCTGCCATGACACTGCGACCGAGCTCGGCGTTCGTCTTATTCTTAAGGTTCTGGAACAGCGAACGGATCTTCTTGGGGTACTCCTTGTTCTTCTCATCGCCCCCGTACAGCCTGAATGCCGCATCCTCGACGGCGACGGCCTTGGCCAGCACGACATCCTGGTGATCCGTCGACCTGTACGCGAGACCGTTGTACATGAGCTTGATGCAGTTGTTGCGAATATCCGACTTGGTCCTCTTCGTGTCGACCTTGTCCGTCTCCGCCCGCCGCTTCTCGGGATCGCCCTGGTACTTCTTGGGAGCGCCGCCGCTCGGAGCGGTCGCCGCCGTTGCCGCCGCTGACGTCGTGGCTGCCGAGGGGGCCGGCGACGCGCGGGAGGTTGGGGATCCTAGCTTTGCGTGCTTGGCTTTGGCGAGCTTTTCTTGCTCGACGAGTTTTCTCCATTTCGAGACCAGTTGGGCGGCGGCGGCGGCGATTTCTTTGTTTTGGTGGGATCGGAGCTTGCCTACCAGCACACCGGCTCTAGTCGCCTAAGTAATGGAATCGGTTTTGTCAGTAAAAGTGTACGGGTGTTTCCCAAAAATTTGAGAATCTGGCGGGAAAAAAAAGCGAGGAAAAGAGTCGCTAACAAAGCTGGAAGATTTCATGCGTTGGCCATGGGGGCAAAAAAAATAGGGTCGGAGTAGGGAGATGAGGATCATACCCGAAGCATCTCCTCCGTTGGGGCCGCATCATCCCTCAACGTCTTCAGTAGAGCCAAGGCGTTGGCGGCAGGTTCGTTTGCCGAAATTGATTTATTCAACGCCTTTACCCTCGCGTCGAGTTCTCGTTGGTCCATCATCTTGGCGGTGAATTCGGGTGATCAATGGGGGAGGAAAAAAGAGAGATGCGCTGGCCTTGGCCTAACGGGTGTAGTAGTCACGCGAGGTAGACGACGGTCGAAGGAGATTGTTTGACGGAGATTTGTGGCGGCTAGAGAGGCGCTCTGTATGCGCGATTGCGGCGGAGAGAAAGCAGGATGGAGGTAATGGGGAAACAAGTCGAAGATTCACGTTTGAGAACGTCTTTTGCTAGGGCAAGAGCGTGGAATCTCTCAATTCACACGACCGTGGAGAATGTCGACGTGGAGTGTGGAGACTTCGCCACAGCTCAAGCCACAGAATCGAGCTACTTGTGTGGCTGGGCGTAGAAAGCTCCAGAACATCACGTGCGTTAGCAGGAAGCTCCAGTGGTTGGCAACTGAAGATTCACCACCAACCAGCCAGTGTGCGTGGTTATTGATCTCCATCATCATAGAGAGCTTCCATCAAATGTCTTCAATCTTGAGTCAAGATCCGTCAATCATCCCCAAAGCGAACTTGAAACCCTTCCAAAGCGTTGGCCTATTATACGAAACGCTTGCGACATTGTCCTGTCAATATAGGAGTTGAACTCGCTGCTGATCAATGTCTTTTTCTTTTCTTTTTCGTGCTCCATACCCCGAGCTGTTCAAGCTACAGCGCTCTACTATGAGTGGTACGTAGGTCGGGACTGCCCAGCCAAGGATCGAGGCGTATACTATCAATGTATTGGGCCATCCAGTATTAGACGGAGGTGAAAGTTGTAGAACACGCCAACATATTATGCATCTCTCTGAGGATTTTTTTCACATTTCTGCAAGGACGAATCTGTCATGACCAGAGACATTGGGGAAGGGGCCCGGGAAGTACTAAGAACAAAGTCGAAATGTGCCTGAAGTCCTACAATACTTCGAGGCTCCCGTCGGTTGTCACATTATGGATAAGCCAATATGATCATCCTTCCCCAGTTTGGCCTCGAATCAGTCCCTGGTCAAACCTGTGGGTCATCCTCTCAAAGATTCCTTTGGGAAGGCATGGGTGCAGAGGATGCTCGTTCGAACAAAAAGACCCTGTCCACATTCAATGAGTCGAGTTCATTCCATCGACAAATGCCATGCCTTTCTCTAAACTACCAGGATCGAACTGGGGACATCACCGTGGTAGGGGAAATCGATATGAATTGGAGGAGGAGCACCGAACCACTAACAAGAACCCTGCAGTGGTAGAAGTTGTCGGGGCGTCAATAAGCGCTGCGGTTACACTAGCCTGGCGAAGCCCCTGGACAGGCATAGTCCTGAGTCCATTGATGCCAGTTTTGTGCCGTTGATCCAGGCAGCCAGGCGGATAGCTTTCCGGCAGCCATCACCCACTGATCTGCACAGGGAACTTTGAATTAGCACAGCATTGAACACAGTCCGATGAGGTGAGGGTCAATGCCAACAGGGGCGATGGTTGATCAACACGGCATCCTTGGCCTTTTTCATATTCAACTCGGTCCATAATACTTGTATTAGGCGGCAGGCAACGTGATGAGGATGAGCAGGAGCACCTTGCTAAGTCATACGACCACGGTTCTTCATCACCACTCCGTCGCAGCATCTCCGCATCCTTTCCCAGGGTTTTTGTGGCTGAGGCCAACCCAGGAACCAAAGGTCGGGATTATACGCCAAGATTGCTTATGAATTCTGTGAAGACGATAATACTTGATGGGGGCACGGCCATACAGCCACAGTTGCAGTAAGATCGGATCCGCACGAAGATTTTTAATATTGCAGATATGTCGCCAGTGACGGAGCTATTCTTAGCCCTTTCATCGTCGCGAAGAGTTCGAGTTTGCATATTGAAGCCGCAGAATTTCGGCCGGGGAGCGGAGTGTGCTGTCACCCTCCCCGATTACCGTCTCTTTCACCCACTGCTGGGTGTGATACGAATCATCTTGAACACGAGTTACGCGTTTACTCGTTTGATCCCGCCTGTTATTGTCATGGAATAGAGGCGTCCACGTCCATGTCGATCTCCGTACCTCGTGTCTGCGCTCTCATCTTACGTACTACAAATGCGTGAGAAACGCCATTGTTCCATCGCGTTCCACCAAAGCTTCCGGTCATCCTTGGAACCCAACAGCGCAAACTGCAGCAGAAGTCCCAAATTTTCGAGGAAAAGTCTCAATGGGCTGTTATACTTCTGGAAAAGAGTACTCCATCTGGCTCTTGGTTAGCAATCGGGCGCAGGCCGAGAGTGTTAAGGCTTCTCTAACTCTCCTTCATCCTCCCATCCAGCCTTTACGCGCAGTCAAGGCAGAGTACTAAAACCACTTGTTAGAAGGATCGCGAAATGGCCGTTCATGCTAACCAAAATCCCGACCGCTTTTCGTCTTCAATACCATACCTTGCTCTTGAGGTTCATTCCGTTTCTGGCAAAGTCTCTGGGGTGTAATAGTACCCGTTGCCCCTGTACGTCCAGTGCTTAAGCTCTTCTCCAAGCTTCGCGATCTCATTTCTGGGGTATATTAGCATCTTCCAAAGTCAATTCCAGTCTAGGTTTCGCCAGCCCAAGACAGACATATTGATATGCCCTGGAGCCGGTCAGGGGAAAGAAGAGGAAAACAGGAGAGGGGGGGAGAGGTGTGTTAGATATCATATTCCAAACAACGCTCATCTCAACTGGAGTGTAGTTGTCCTGGCTTCTTGCGTCATTGTATTCTCGCTCGCGTACTGATCAAAACAACTCAATCCTTGAGCCCTCACTTTTGGAATGCTGATGAGAGCCCATAGTGGTTTCTAGGCACCATCCTTGTTTTTCATGATGTGCCGTGCCATACACACAGGCAAACAATGAATGGCAGTGTCAGGAATTCAATAGAGCCAAAACTAATCTTGTCTGGCCTAGGAAAGTAGGTCACCCTTATATTTGGATATCTTGGGAGATCCAATCTCTTATTATCAACGCACATAAAGCGATGGTGAGGTCCAAGGCAACCTTGACTCGACCAAAAGTCTGGAATTCAAGACGGGATCAGCTTCAGTGTTTCCATAGTTTTCCGTGTTCTCAACAAAGAGCACAGCTAGTTGGGCACTTGCTTTTGTCTTCTTCCAGAGCAAGGATAAGGAGAAGCTTTGAGACAACACAAAGCTTCGTTCCTTAGTTGTTTGTAAGTGGTAACAAAGATGAAAACAAGGTATTATATCAAACGTCTGCCTCGCTGGAGATGGCCAGTTCTCGGCCCCTCTCTCGGTTTCCCATCTTTCTCCACAAAGAATAGAAAGGAGTCATATTTTCGCCATGGCAAAAATCAACAAAGATGAATCTTCCCCTACCCCGAGCGATAGCAACGACCATCCATCCAGTGACAACCTTGCCTCCTTCTTGGCCCTGGACTTCATCCCCCCTTGGCCACAAGACAATATCACTGACAAATTGCCCAAAATGTCAAATCCAGGGCAGCAGCAGCAGGGCCCAACACCTCCAGGAGAATTCTGGTCTCGATACGAGGTTTGCAGGCAATCTGCAGATTACCACGTAAAGAGTTATCTTGACTTCCGTGACGAAGTACTGAGAAGCTACACTGAATCATTGAAAAAGGGTAACCGGCGGCCCTAGAACATTTCTCTCTTTCTTCTCTTTCTCCCCCCCACTAACTTAAGCTATCATAACTTTTAGAAGAACCGATAGGAAACAGATCCCACTCCACCCTCGCCATGTGGCGCCTTCTTGTACATCGGGACTTTCTCATCAGAGACCTGTCGCGTGTGGCAAGTCATCTTCAAGACCTCCGCAAGGTACACAATCCGGGTCTCCAAACGAAGGTAATTAGCTGGTAAGTATAGATCGTCCCAGCCTATGCGCTTTCTTATAGGAAACTTGTAACTAACTGGTGATCTAATCTAGGATCATCCTATGTCTTGGGGCGCTTTTCCCCTCCTATCGTAACCTGGCTCCAGCCCTGATTTGCGCTGTTGGCGCTGGTATCGGATTCTATATCTTCGGTTATCGCTCTCTTCGCGCGAGGGCCCTTGCTACTTGCGAGGCCCAGGTACATGAGCTCTTATCGTTGGCCAGAGGAGGTCGGATGGACGGAATCCAGCAGGACTTTCTCAGTCAGGGTTGTTTCGAAAAGTTGGACTGGTATAGAATCAGATGGATTAGCCCGCCCCCAGTACCAGGTCATGAATTGTGATTCTAGGCAAAAATCTGAAGTTGGGAGCAGGGACGGGCACAATATGTATGTTCAAACAATGTGTATGTTCAAAGGTCAACGACGTTGAAAGCATAAAGTTGAATCCTGGAGAACAAGGCCTAATGAGTTGAGCTCAACACTCTAATACCTTATACAGAGGGTTCTCCTTCATAAAAACGCCTCCGGGGATTCGAGTCCAGAGAGCAACAGTATCCAAGATCTATAGTGAACAGGCTTTCGAGCAGTATACGTTCCGTATTTTACCCCATGCTTCTCTCTCCGTCATAGCTTCCGTGGCCTGGTCCTGTCGATGAGGCTCCGGATTAGAGGAAAACATCCATAGAAACGGGATACGCCGAGCCTGCCTTTTCTCGGCAAAATGCTAACCGAGAATCGACAACGTCTGATGAGAAGAGGAAAAAAAACATCAGATGCGTCATCGATTTGGTTGGTAGTCAGATGGGGTAGACTTCACGACCAGAACTACGACTAAGTTGGTAATTCTAACCGCTCGCTTGGCCGAATCCGAACCAGAAAACTAAGGAAGGGAAAGCAACAATGAAAGTGCCCAAGCGTTCACGATTCGAACTGGGATCCGCGAGGAATGAAACCTTGCTTCCCAGGCTGGTTACCAGTTTGGTAATCATCACCAATCACCTGGGTGAGGATCAAGAGAAACTTGCACGACCTCTCGTCACGAGTACAAGTACCGCATGGTGGATTCCCTTGACTTACAGACAAGGGGTTCTGTGACCCCTTGATGAGCTTGAAAGTAGTACGAAGTAGTGGCTGGAGAGAGAGCTGTGTTCGGACCCAGGGGAACGCAAGGGGGCGGCGTCGCCTGGAACAACCCTTCGCCCGGGATGGGGCGTATTGGCCTCTGGCTAGCCAGGGGAACATCTCCTGGGTTATTAAGGATGTGTGCGTCAAGGTACATGTGATTGTGTGCACAGAAACACGAGAGGGAGATGAGGCTGCCCTATTTCCTCCCTCGCTTCGGATCCGAAGAGTAACACCCCGCCTTCCACTCCGAAGGATATGGGGTAATAGCTGTCCGGTTTGCTAATGCTTCTCCGTGCTTGGAGAGAGTTTGTGGATTCCCCTGCTCGAGCAGGAGAGGCGTTCGGAGGCCACACGCGGAGAATTGAGAAGTCGGTGGTACACATCCGCGCCGTAAAAGTAAAGAATTAGGACTTGGCTTGGAAAATGTTCCTGTGTAGAACTCGACATAACTCCCGGAAGGACCCGTAACAGCAGGTAGATACGGAGTTTTCCACAATTTGATTCAAGTCAGCCCCCTACACACCCCTCTCCTCGCTCTTGGAATGATACCCCTTCCCCAAAAGTTCCTTCATTCCTACAGCAGCCCAAGTCCGAGGAGGTGGAAAAGGACACCACAGAAGAACGCCCTGCATCAAGGGCTCTGAAAGGAATGAAGGAGAGTGCGCAAGTAATAGTGTGATAATGTACCCACTCGACAAGGCCCATACATGAGTCGCAAATGATATTAGAGCAAGCCACAGCGTCGCACCTACAACCACCCTGCATTTTCATCTCCGAAGCACCACAACACCGGCTCAAGAACCGTGCCTCCTTCCACCCCCGCCCCCTACTCGGTCCTCCCTGTTCTCCCAAGGAACGACTCCAGAACTGTTCTATGCGGATAATGGTGATAGCGCACCGACAGCCGCCTCGTTTCATATTAAGGCAGAATCTTCTACGTAAGCTCTTTTTTCGGGGCTCGGGGAGGGTGTTCTGGCATCCATCCAGTCCTGAAGTGGTGAAAGGAATGCTTTTTCAAACTCTGGTTCTCGGCCCTATTATGCGGGGGATTGGAGTGGCTTTTGGGCGGGTTTTCATGGAAGGATTGGAAGACCTCGTGAAAGATCCGAGCACATCAATGGGGA
Source organism: Scedosporium minutisporum (assembly GCA_034774675.1). Lineage (NCBI taxonomy): Eukaryota > Fungi > Ascomycota > Sordariomycetes > Microascales > Microascaceae > Scedosporium > Scedosporium minutisporum. The sequence continues at coordinate 20,483 of SJVG01000271.1, forward strand.
CTAGACGTGTGCATACTGGGGTGTTCTGCATAACTGGTATATGTCTGTGGGCATGTTTTAATGGGCGATGACAAGTCTAAGAGTAACTGAGACTGATGCCGAGATGAGGCGAAGCTACCTTGATTAACATGGCTGGCCAGTTGATGTAAATGGGGTCAACCAAAATAGAACTTCTTCGCTCTCTCTGGGCCAGGCTGAGTGAAAGAGAAGAGTGACACTAAATCAAGCAAGATGAAAGATTGTATGACGGCTTCTTTCCCTCCCAGAGCGGAGCTAGTTACAGGGCCTCCCACAAATATAGCATGGCAGTGTGAAACGAGCCTAGAAGGTTTATACCGTTGCCCAAATTGAAACTTACATTGTGTGATCTGGAGATGGAGAAAATAGTCTTGTGGAGCGGGAGACTAACGTCAAAGGGCCGTGGTTTCAAAGAAAGTGTAGAGGAAGGGAAAATAAATGAATAAAAAAAAAAAACTCCGGCCTCTATTCCTGATGGAATTTTCAACAGTAACAGGACAACCATCGCATCGACGAACACGAATGAAAGGCGGTAATACCGCTTGATATCTGCATTATGGTCCCTCAACTACTACCTCAAACCACATCTCACCCCAACTCCATCCGACCTCCTGTCAACATCAGCCCGTTAAACTCGTGCCATATTCCCCGCGTTCGGACAATGGCAGATCACTCGTCGCATAAAGACTGCACCAATCGTCTTTAAAACACAGTATAAGACCTCCCACCAAGTTCCCATAGGGCATGTTCCGCAAGTCAGCCCTTTTCACATCTTGGATCGCCCGTCAACCCGCAACCAAACTTCCGTGCTTTTAGATGGTCTCCCTTCCCCCGATCCGCCTTGCTGAAAGGACAGTATCATACTCTGACCAGCCAGCTCAGGGCGAACTTTGGGTCAGGCATAAATCGCTCTAGCAGGGTCTTAGGCCCTAGAGACACTGATCCGTCTTGTGCGACATGAGTGGAACGCTGTACATACAAGTACCTGTGTAGAGACGCCCACAAGAAAGCCCGGTGGGGTTCCCCGTCCCGATCACTCATCCCACTTTTCTCACTTTCAATCAAATTTTACTTGCTCATTGCACACCCATTAATATCCTGCCTCCCTCCTCGGAATATTGGGCTGGATATCAATCCCTGCCCCCAGCCCCGAATCTTAGCTCCCGCAATGCCTCCCAGAGCAAAGCGCAATTGTAGATCCATGGCAACATGAGTGTGACGCTCAATGCTAATCGGGGGCTAGTTTCGATAATTCGGTAAAAACTCGCGGGGAGCGGGCATTCAGAGAACGACACGACAGCTCTGCTGAGTGGTCTTAACGTGGGCGCGGAGTTGCTTCAAGATCGACTTGATCGAGGTACTGAGCTAATGAGCGACGAAGTACATCATATGATGTATCAAAGTACCCACATTTATAAAACACAGTACACACTCCCACTGTCTACCCAGAACCACTAAACCGCACCACGGAAGTAGCTTCTCTGCATCCGGCCCCTCCCAAAAACCACAGTACTCCCGTACAGTTCCGCCCCACTCCTGACTACTGTGCGCCACTGGCAAGGGCCTGGCGGGACTTTCTCGCCAGCGACCCCAAGAAAAAGTCCTTAAAAGGCACACTGATCTTGCCTCAAAGCAGCACTGATCCGCTGAGCCCCAGTTGAAGTCCAGGGACCACCCCACTCTGTCTGCTTTCCTCCAATTGTACCCGCCGCAACGAAATTAGGACATCGAGCTGCCAGCCTACTACCAATGTACATCAAATCGATCAATGTAGATTAGAGGTACATGTAGTGTCGTTTCAATGACCACTTGTGCACTAGCCGGGGAAAAAAGAGAACCCTGAACATTAAAACAGCCACTATGAACTAAATCGCATCACATACCCCTGTGCTCAATCTACCCATCCGCTAATTGATCTGTGCCAGTCGATCAACCGTACACTAGCGTACTCTATTATACTAGGCTATTATCACGACACGACGCTATCTCAATCGTGGTTTTAGCGTATGCACAGGGCAGGGAGGGATGTGACGGAGCCTGAAGCCGGTGCGGCGCCAATTCCTCACGTGGTCTTGAGGACTCACCCAGTCGTGAGACGAGACTTTGGCGACAAATACTACGTACAAGTAGAAGGCCAGGAGTTGAGAAGGGGGTAGGATTTGCAAAACTGCCGAAAATGTGGCTTTGCTTTTTCCTTGGGTCGATTCTCTGGTAGCTGCTCATCAAGGGAACAATAAGGATTGCGGGAGGATGGAGAGATCCATCGATGGATACCTTGGGAGGAAATGTATCGAGGTATCACTCCAATCGACTCATGTACCAGTTGCCGAAACCTATTTAGAGCAAGGCACAAGATTCTTGGTGTGGTGTCGACCTGAATTAGCACAAGGCTATTTCCGTGTTGAGGCGAGGCAACCGGGTCCGCCCGCTGTAAGCTGTCGTCCAAAGACATCAATCAATTTGATCTAGATGACCCTCCACTTACAGCCCGATAAATTGATTGACCCTCGCAAATGGAAAGTGAGGCCGAAGGGGACCTGTCCCGTATCGTCCCAGGTCTGCTGTAATAACCCCCGTACCCTCCAGTGATGCATTAATAGATCACAGTGAGGTGGTGGGTGATGCCTAGAGCACATCACTGCCTCCCATCGACAAGGCGAATCTCATGAGATAGAAGCTCTTTCACTGCCCAGATGACTCAATCCAATATCGAAAATCGATCTACTTCCTCTTTTCCCCCCACCTTATACTGCCCAAAAGCCATAGCGAGGCCCGAGAAGGAGGCCATCTTCAGCCTAATGCGTCAAAGAACACTCGAAACCCGATAAAGTCCGCTTTCCCGCATTGCTACCGGGGCCTCAGAACCCTGCCCGTAGCCTCTCTCCCTCGCACAAAGGTTCCCGCCTTCGTTGTCTTCGTGGCTTAGACAATGCGTGCGCCTTTGTTCTCCCATCCCATCGGTACCCAAACAGAATCGTCGGATGGAGAGAAGGCCTCTTTTCTAGCCGCGTGTGTGTGTGATCGTGGTTGTAAGTACTTCGTACCTGCAACGCTGTCAGCTCCACTAAAGTTTCGGCCCAGCCCCAGCCTCAGTGAACCCCCCCATCAATCCGCTCTCCACCCCTCCTCCACGACTTGGACCAGACCAGGCCAGGCCTACCCCCGGTCGCCGCTCGGGTCGCAGAAACGGTCTGGCAGTGAAAGCTCGATTTCTCGACGTGATGTCATTCCACTTCACGAGCACACGACAAGCGCATGAAAATTTGATAGAAAATCGACAAACTGTAAAAATTATTAAAGAAAAAGGAGAAAAAAGACAACTCAGTTGCCCAATCTCATCTCATCAATGCCTGCGCCTCGCTTGGAAGGCAGCAGCGCCGAATAGACGGCTTTAATGGAACAATGAAGTGTTCGCTTAACATCCCAGTGGAACGTTGTACGAAGGATACAGCCTGTGTTGCCGAAGAGTCATCTGAGACTCATCTAGACTACTTACCAATCATCTGTCCGCAGGGAAAAGGCATTGCCAAGTGGGAACAAGAATGTACGTGGAAAAGTATACTCGAAGTGTGATGATATCCATTCCCTGGGGACTCGAAGGAAATGTCTATAACGCGGGAGAAGCAGAATCTCCAGACCAGTATTGAGAGAGAACCGGAAAAAGGAACGACTGAGGGAAATATGTCCTCCCCATATGATATATCAATCATGAAAGCACACGGACCGTCTAACCAGATAAATCAGAAAGCGAAGGGGATAACAGAAAAGAAGTAAATAAGAAATAAAATAAGAAAAAAAAAATGAAAAATTCGACAAAAAAGGCCACCCAAAATTCCCAGCAGATCAAAATATACCCGATTCCGATATCCGTTCCCAGAAGTGCCACAACTCCGACCTCCTATCGTCTCTCCCATGAGGGTAAAATCCGTCTTCGCTCGTCTGTCATAAGAAGGGGGCAAAATGAATGAATAAAGAAAAGTAAAAACCCAGAAAAGAGTGTCATCCCCGTACTGCATCCCGTAGAATTCGCCTAGCTCAGATTGAGCCCCGTCCAGAATGGTGATGCGGGTAGTATTGGCCGCCGACCAGCTCATTCGCTGGATGTTGAGGAATGGTTTGAGTCTGGAGCGCGTTGTTGTCGCCTTCGCCCTCACAGTCCATCTCCGCACCAGCCTCGTCCATCGTTACCCGGCTTTCGGCTTCTCTGTACAAATTCTCTCTTTGCGCGTCTGTGAGCTCAACTTTGTCCATGGGATAGGACTGCATCTGCTGTGAGTCCAGACTGATCTTGGCGCCGGTGCGCCCACGGTCCTTTGCCCTTCGTCGAGGTCGAATTTTGGTCGCCGCGTCCATAGTAATGTCTTCGAGGCCCATGTCGACAAGCTGACACTCGATATTGCTAGCATTGAAACCGAGATTGGCGCCGCCTCCTCGCTCGTTGAATTTGGTTGTTATTCGCTGGTATCTCTCCTTTTCGTCCTCGTAGAATATAGCTCTCAACAGGTCGACCTATTAATACGCCATACATAATTAGATTTGAGTTTTAAAACGGAGGGATCTAATCGGGGAGGCCCAATTGGTTCACTTACATCCTTTTTGGGCCAAATGACCCATTTCTGCTTTGCCCGTGTAAGCTTCATTTGCAGAGCTGGTTTCTCGGGCTTCTTGCCGAAGCGTGCGGCAAAAGCAACCGCGATGTCATCCCACATTGTTGTACCCTTCGTGTCTTCGTGTTTCATGCGCAACTCCAGTAAATACCTCTCTTCGTCAGGGATATTGATTCTGAACTGAATTTGGTCGCTTAGCTCTCTCGGCGCTTCGAATGGGGAGGTGGGGCCACGGGCAACCCGGGTGGTCTTCTCAATACGGTTCGTGCTGACCCGCGGCTTGGGTTCGCTGGGCTTCTTCGCCCGGCGAGGTTTGGCGCGGGAGCTTTTGGGGCTGGCAGCCGACGTTATGTAGGCTGGAGAGGAAGTATACGGCGAAGGGACTTGGTCAGCACCGGGGCACTGCGGTTCCGGGGGAGGATTCGCCGTCTGCGGTGAGGAGAGGGGAAGGGCTGGCTGAGTCATGGGCACATGGGCAGCGAGTGGGGGGTGCTCGTGATGTTGATGTTGGCCCTCAGGCTGCTGCTGGTGAGGTGTTCCCATTAAGGGATGCGGTTGTACACTAGGAATGGGATAAAATGAAGTCATTGCCTCCATTGGTTCGTCCTGGTCTGAGACTACACTCGCCGACACACCGAAATGACCATAATAGGGGGGGGCTGGAGGCTCAGGGATGTCATCCTGGTGGGTATAAGCCATGGCAAAATGGTCTTCTCCTTGGGGATGGCCGGCCGTGATCGGTGAACCGCATTGGCTTGTATTCGCGCTCATGTCGAAGGTCGGTTGCCAGAACATTTGCGAGGTGGCCGGGGGCGTGGGCTGCTGAGAACCCGGTCCAGTGGGAGAGCCGTTATAGTGGTGGCCTAGTTTCGCTGTGTGCGGCATGGGTGGTGAGCTTGTCGAGGAGATGGGTGTTAGAAGATGGGGCTCGCACGAAGCTGGGTATCCAAACGGGGAGACCTAGAAACGTTCGAGCTCAAAATGTTAGGAAAGGCATTGCTAGCTTACAAAGTAGAGATCATTCTACTTACAGCTGCGGTATAAGGAACTTCAGGGTAGGTAGAGATAACTAGCGGCGCAGGTAGCCTAGGACACTCCGGGATAGGTGATTTTAGGCCGTGACAGTCCTGGTGCGTGCTCACGGGTATTATATAGGTCGGTTCTGTCATGACTGGAAGAACAGATGGTTCAGAGTAAGAGGGGAAGGAGGGAGAGTTAGGTAGATCTCAGAGAGATGGGAGGACGGTGGAGTGGGATGAGGATGGCTTGTGTGTGAATATATATATTTAGGCGTATATATATGCGCTCATATATGGGAAGAAGGCGCAGCTGTGCGGCAATGTTACCTGCTTGCCTTGGATAGAGGCCTATGAAGAAGGATATGAAGAAGGTCAAGAAGAACGATAAGGAGCTAGAGAACTAGGGAGGGGGGAGGTGCGGTGGTTAAGGAAGTTCCTTGATAATGAAGCGTGGGAACTGGAGGTGGATGTTGCTGGCGACTTATAGGCAAGGAGCCACGGAAGAAGAAAGATGGGGTCATAGGTAAGTCAGCCTTTCAGGTCGCGGCCCAGATCATTGGGATAAGAGGTGTAAAAGAGAAGCTCTATAGAATGGGATTGTGGATGAATTAAGTAGTAGTAGGTCGATTAAGGGCCACCCGTTATTCGGGGAGCAGGAGTATCCATCGAGACACAGGGTGGTAGCGGGCCCCTTGGGGGTGGATGGATGAAACCCGAATAATATCAGAGAGAAGAGCGAGCGAGTCTAAGAAAGAGAAAAAGAAAGGAAGAGAAACGTAGAAGGAGAGAGGTCAAGAGTGAGATGATTCAAGTGGTCCAGGGACAGAAATTCGAGGAGACGTAAAGGAGGAACAAGCAAAGGAGGAACAAGCATAGGAGGAAGAAGCAAAGGAGGAAGAAGCAAAGGAGGAAGAAGCAAAGGAGGAAGAAGCAAAGTCGTGGAGAAGAGTACATCTTGCAAGTGCCTAGAGCTGGTTCTAGAGGCACACCCCCCTACCTACCCCATGGTTAACTGGGCCAAGGGAAGACCTCAATGACCTGGGCTCATCTCTGAGGTAGTACGTACTGTAGAAAAACATTCACCTGGGCACCCAAAGCCAACTTGAGGTATTGAAGGGGGTCAGGGAGCACAGCTTAAGGGCGGTACAACCCTCCTGCCTCGGTAGAAGTGAAGGTACACGTAAAGGGTACATCGGAATGTACTCTTGCGGCATCGTTCCAGCACTGCAACAAGCCCCCTCGTCTCCTACCTGGTGCTCCCTGACCCAAAGAAGCAAAGACCTTTACGGTATACTTCGTACCTCAATTAAGCGCCGACCTGCCTGTCAAGTGGTCCCCTATGGTTTACGCAACTGCAACGGGGGAGCAGGCAAGGTTGTTTTGCACACCCTCCCAACAGGAGATCTGCCCTACTTTACATCGTACCTGGTTTGTAAGAAGTACGAAGTACGAGCTGTGCTGCCGGGGCACGGAATATGCTGTAGTATACATTACATTACATTGATAGACCTTGATGAAGTCCAAGGGAACCCAGGGTGGGGTGCGAATGTGGAATGGGGCAGTGGTCCTTTTTGGACATTGTCGGACGCACGAAGGGTACTGTCGCGAACTCGAAGCGTGTGTACTCACATCGGCATGGCGGATTGGTTCTATTTGTGCAGATGGCCTTCGAAGAAGGAGGGAAGGGGAAAACCCTCATCTTTAGGGTGGTCCCTACCTGATGGACTCGAACGAACCAATTCAGCAGAGGGGTCGCTCTAGTAAAGCCAGAACATTGTACAAGGTGCAGGTAGGTCTTGGCCAAGGTGTGGCAGGACTCGAGCCGGATGCTACAATGGGGTCGAGGTCAATGTACAGGACATGAGTACTCGTGGACTGTTTGTGTACCCCCGAGTGAAGTACACAATCAATTGTGGTCACACTCCAGAGGAACATCAATTACGGTGTATTCATCCGATTGTGCGACGACAAGGTACGGCCCGGTTTCTGACATTTCCACTGCTCCCATGCTGTGTTGGCCTGGCCTCATCCCTCATATGCTGGCTGCATTCTCACACACATCCACTCCATCATTAGCACAGTTCCGAATGCTGCTCAGAACTTGACAAACTTCGCCTCGGCCTGCGGCTTGAGCGTTTCGGGTGGCACCGTGGACCTGAATTCGCCAGGCACGAAATCTTTGGGGGGAGGGAAGGAATGGATCAACGCAAGACCTGAGTTTAACGTCATGGTCTCGGATTGTTAGATGACTTTCAAAAGCAATGGCTCAATTGATCATTAAATCCTTGCTGGGTAGCGCGAGCGTTTGCTTGTAAATTGGCATCATTTTATAGTGCAGTAGTACATCAATCTCTAATTACCTCGATGCCGAAGTATGGTCTGGCTTTAAACGAAAAAAAGAAAAAAAAAAAAGAAAAAAAATCCGTACTCCATAGGGGAATGAAACATTTCCTTCTCCTCAAGTGTCGCAATTAGGGAGTCGGAGACAGGAACGCCTGCCGCTGCTTGGCTTCGTCACTCCATCGACTTCGTCAGGTGGAAGAGACTCGAGGCCACCCTGCCTTTTCCGTAGACAAATGAAGACGATTGGACCTCACAATCAGATTAAGTCGATTTTCCCGAGGTCTCGATCTCGATCGCCGTGCCATGAACTGCGGAAGGAAGATTAGTGTCTGATTTACACTACTACGACTTCGTAATAGTGTGCTTCAAGGGTCAATCATCCTGTTTGTATTCGAGTGGGTACGTTACAGGTCCCAGGACGAGTAGGATGTTACGACCTGACTTTTGTGTAACACAGCACCTGTGTGCGCCTTGCCTCATCCCATAAAGTTACCGTGATGGATCTGCCATACAACAGCGACATTAATAAAGCCAGGTACTCCGTCCAGGCCCGACAGCCATCGTTTCAACTTATTGGCATCCGAGGGAAAGTGAGAAAATCAGAACGCAATATACTCGTCCCTGGGGCTCGCTACAGGGCGGAGCTGATTTTACATGACTTGAGATTTAGAGTATGTCTACTTCGCACTTGGCCTTTGTACCATTGTGGGCACTCTCCATCTGCCCCCAGAAAATGCTTGATTGTACCTGTGTGATACGTGTACCTGACCTTAGTGGTGTGGCGTCGAATATGGGGGAACATTTCAAAGTCCTCAAAATCCTCCCGACAATTCTCCAATCCTTCTTGCCGAACTTTCCAACGCCAGGTGCTGAATTGAAGGGCGATCGGGATTGGAGAGTAGAAAAAGCACTCTGCTGTCCGGCGCCGATTTGCTGCTGTAAACGAGGATAGGATATGACGAGGAGGCTTGGACAGACACAGCACCCATTACAGTCTTGCGTCCCAGTGTGTAAGTACTTGTACTTTGTATACATCAATCTGCCGCTCAAACCCTCTTCACTCCTTCACTTTGGAAGAGGAAGGGATTTCCCGGATTCTCCCCCCGCCCTCTTTCCTACCAGGGCTCATCTTTTTCTGTCCCGCCTTATTTTTCGAGGTGGTTGCTACCTGTATTATTGTTATTTGGTCTGGGAATCTGGGACTGGAGTGATGGATAATGATTATTAAGGCCCAGGGATCTGCCCCTTCCCCATCTCATTATGTTGCACTCTCCTGACAGGTAGTGTTGCGACTGGACGTTCATGTCGCACAATCCAGCAGAAGCAAGATTGATGATGAACTGTCGCACTACATCAGCAACAGAAGGGGGGCTTGAGGCGTACATACGGAGTACATGTAGGACGAAAGGCATCGACGTGCCTGAGAATGTTGTTTCGTTTTTTTTTTCGGTATTTTCTTTTTTTCACCTCGTACTTTTTTCCTTTACTTCCCTCCCCTCGTTGTAACCAAGAGGGGTTCGGAACAAGAAACGAGCGGAAAAGTACCGACGTGGACATGAGTACATCGGAAAGTCAATGGCTGGGGATGCTAGTGACTCCATCTCCCTTGCCAAGAGTCTCTCCTTCCAGATTCAGATTGAAAATATGACAATCGCATCTCCTGTCCTCTGCTGCAGCAGTCGCAGTCGCAGTCCCTCTCTTGTCGGGGCCAGCACCGGGAAATCGTGAATGCTCAGCTACGAAGTACTCCGAAGGCCGGGCCATTCACAGGTACAGATTAGTCCTAAGTATTGGTGGCACGGATGTTGCTCGATCTCTCTTCCCCCTCCGAGGTTGGGCTTGCAGCTGAAGAGAGGACATGTTTAACCTTTCTCCCTCTCATTTTCTCATTTTTACTTCTTCTTTTCTTTTTTGGATTGAGATCTCTTCTAACATGAATGGCATCGATCCTTCGTGATTACAGTCGCGTCGCGGGGGTCTCGAAGAGAGGCGGGGACTCAAGAAAAAAAAGAAAAAAAAGTTCACGCGTAGGCATTTCGGAATGTCGAGTGTGCCTGCGTTGTTTGTCAAGGACCAGGGCCCCCTGCCGTCCGTGCCATGGCAGGAAATTTGATTTGCTCGGGGAATGTGTCGATTGATGGTAGTGTACGTTTTAGTGGGGGTGGAGGACGGTACCCTTCAAAACCCTTCCCTACCCCCAATGAAAATTGCTGTTACGACTCTCAGTGCAGACCTTTTGCTTTTTCTTGCCTCGTGTTCCATTTTGTGTTTTAATGGTTCTATTTCTTGGCCACGGAGTTTTATAGTAAAGACTAGAGAGATGATAAGTATGGTCTTGCAAGAAGATATTGACAGGGCAGCGCGCTTAACGCCCGGAGATAGACCCCAAATTCACTCCCGGAATTAACTTTGTGTGTGGTGGCAGTCTGGCAGAAAACACCCCACGAGCCGTTTCTACTTCAGGATATTATGCTCCGACTTTCCTGTTGAGAAAATGAGGGCCGAAGGGTACTCTTACATGTTAATTATTCTATTGGACACTGAAGTTGCCGAGATAGTGTGCGCAGTAAGCCTTCTTCAATATTTGCGAAAAACCTATTGGTTCCCGTTGGGTCAAGTGTCAGGGTGCCTTCCAGCTCTGCACACCCAGGGTCCTTGGAGGATAGTTTCCATTTTTCTGCGAATATATTAAAAGTTTTTGGGTCCAATTTCTCGCATCTGCCTTGCATTTCTTTCCACTCGTACAGCTGTCTAGTATTGTATGGAATACGACCTTGACTCTTGGAATGGATTGGTACATACATCGATCAACCACACTACTACGACGGCTTGGTCTGATCATCCTAAATTCCCCGCGTCCTACTTCATCCAGGAGTATGAGTAAAATGACAGCTGGACTTGGAAGGCATCCCCTCGTCTCCCACCTCTATCCTGGAAGGAGAAGTACACTCGAGATCTAATCGTCTCATCTCGGCACAAGGTCACGTCCTTTTTCTGTTTGTACTGACGGAAAGAACGACCTTCGTTCCGAAAAGGTGCCTCAAACGGTCCAAACCTACCCCCCAGTACAATTGTCGCAACTTCCAATTGCTGTGGGTCCGAAGACAAAAGTACACAGTGTTTCAATTTGTCATGGTACATCACACGTTCATAGCCCACTTTCTCATGCAGTCGTGCTTTTCCGGACCAGTCATTTCCCTTAAATCAGTCGAGGGGGTGCGTCTGAACCAGACTGTCGGGTCCTCGGTCAACAGGGGTCGTCGAGCTAAAGCAACGATCAGCAGACAATTTCATTGGGCATGTGAGAGCCGAAAGGTGGGTCTGTAAACTGCACAGCCAATGAACAGTGGCTTGGGGGGGTACATCGACCGTGGTACTTTGCTTGGCCAAGTTGTGGCTTCCCCATACGCGCGCGTTAACCAAGGAAGGAGCCTGCTGATTGGCTCTTTCTGCGGAATCTCAGTCGTGCCTTCACAACTCGTCACCAACGCACAGTATGCTGATGCAGCACATCACTCGCCCCTTCTTCGCCCATCTTCCCCATGCCCAACAATGAATTTGCGCCGTTTGTGTCTCGAGAACGTTTTGAGTGTTCCCTGTATGTGAAATGGAGATTGATCACTTTCTTTTTTTCCCATCCGCGCGTCCGCGCCTGTTACCATGCTGCGAGGGGGCCTTTTGTCCCCGTCTCTTCATTCAATCTCTCCCCGTCATTGATCCAAACAGCCGCCGACGGCCAACACAGCAGGCATGATGTGACCCTCAGACTTCAGTGGCTACGCTGCCTACCAGCAGCATACTTCATGCTGCTGGCGAACCCGACGGTCTGGGTCCATCACCCTCGGGCACAACTCGGCGATGATATTAGCCTTTTTCAGAAGGGGCTCTTGTCCTTGCTCGCTTTTTCCTACCATCCGTTCTGTCCCGCCTGTTGATGTTGTCTGGCGCCCTGTTCTTCCCGCTGGTCTGAGACAGAATGTGCATGGTATTACGTCTAAGTCATCCTATTCTTCCGTCCAAGCGCGGTAGCCTTGAGAATTGCTCAATACTTACACCGCTGCGAGATGAAATCGGCCAATGGCATTTCGGTAGAACGATGATTAGAGATGGTGTTTGGCGGCCAAGATTGGTCAGTATTGCACTAACACTAGACTCACCGCCCATCACGCAGTGGTGTGGATACACTATGGCAGCAAAGCATCTTCTGCCCACCATTCAGGCCCCATCCCGTACCTCCTCCAACAATAAGGACCGGTCTATGGCTGAAGTCTAGCCCAACCCACCGCAACACACCTTCGCCATGAAAGGGATAGTTTGTCCCTCACGGCAGAGAGGGGTCTCTCACGACTATTCACCCCAAGTCCGGCTCACAGAACATTAATTGCTCCGCGCTTAGAGAAGATGATCTTGTCATGACTATGAATGCAGATCCCTGGCTTGTCTCGACGTGGCGAGAAGCATCCCAAGCCGCGCGCATCCCGCGGTCGTAAGAGTCTGCGCAGCGGCAAGAGGAGGCCTCTTGCATCTATCGTGAGTATCAAAATCGGCGAGCCTCATTACGCTTTGTTTCCCGCCATCTGCGTGATATGAAGAAAAGCGCCGAGAATTGAGAAGAAATCTAGAGTCTCGAAGTTTCGAGTGTCGGCGAAACCCCTGACCCCTCCCAGCTGCTTAATTTCATGCACTTCTCCTGCATTGTTTGCCCTCCCCCAATACACAAACGTCCAAACATAGCCATAAGATGTACCCGACTCGAATGGGGCAACAGCCGCTCTTGTCATTATTACCCCGGAGGAAGTCATCACATACGAGACAGGACGCACTGGGGAGTCACAGACGGCCGGCTCACGGCGCACTTCCGTGACCGGCCAGGCTAAGGCTTGTGGGTGTGGAGCCAGGGTAAAGGAAGGATTGGAGATTCGAAGTTCTGTTCCTCCCGGCTTCGCCACACTAACGCATTAGATCAAGGGGTCGCTTGAAGACTAAGCACGACAATGATTCGCACGACCGGCTGCAAGTGCTAGTTTTGCCTTGTCTTTACTTCCTGTCGTGTTTGCTGCGCGTATCTAGAACCTCATTTCGTCAAACAAACCAGGCCGCTTGCGACCAGACCTTGCAGGGCAAGCACCCGATGGGCCTAGCCCAGGCACACGCCACCTTTTCCACTGACCGAAGTGGGTGGGCAATTCCGGGAATATGGGGAAACTGTCCCTGATCTCTACTGCCGAAGCGTTTGAGAGTGGTGTGCTCGCAGGTTGTAGTAGTATTAGTCTATTAGCCGTGGGAAATTGCTCTACATTCTAAGGCCAGATGTGTTGCACAGTTTTCGTATTTTGTTACATTTGGCCCATCCCCCATTCTACCAGAGAGCGATTTACAGCTGTATGACACGCGGCACGACGGTCTGGATATTATCGATCGCTCTCCTTTCGGTGAAGGATTCTGGATACATGGTAGAATCCAATCCGCTACGCGAACCTGGAACCTTTGTCAATGCCGTTTATCGGCCTCCGCATGGTGTGACAACAAGATTGTGTATGCTACGCCGCCTTGCCAGTGCGCAGAGCCGTCCGTGGATCATCACCCGCAAGTCTGTTCTTGGCAACACTCCACAAGAACCCTGGGGCAGCTCTCCGAGCTCTGCCGTGTGCAGGCATTCCCCCTGTGATGTGCTGCCCATACGGAGCAAGTTCCTGCTTTTCGACGGAACCTGGTAATAGCAACTCCACCCTCCATATCACTGATGGTTCGATATACCCTCGCCCGCGTTCGCATGACACCCTGCTGGTGACACCGTTGAAACTGCGCGTTGCCGAGGCAGATTCGAACATTCGCAGAGCGCATTGCCGACAAGGGATATGGAGAGAGGCTTTTACGAAGCTGGAAATGCGCGGGTTGATCGGGCGCTTAACTTCCAACGCGTTCTTGACGGGGAGGGCCAGGACGACGCAACCCATGCACGGGGTGATGTAGGCGGAAATTCTTATGCCTGTACTTTCTTTTCGATTTCCCTTTTAGCCATTAAAGTATCTATCTGTTTCAAGGAATGGACCCAAGTCGGGAAAGGAGGTGCCGCCGTCTCCGTCGCTCTCCCCGCTTATCTTGGGAAGTTGGATGCACCTTCCGTGCCATTGCCGATACGAGTTGGGGGATGAAGCCATTCGAGAAACGCCGACTACGACGACGAGGCGATATCATGCGCACTCTCGCGGTGCTTGCGCTTGTGATGGCGGAAAGGCGCGGTGATTCACGATAGCTTGGCGCCGTCTACGAACCGGACACTCCCAATAGCCGCTCTTACGTGCGTAGTAGGCGCAAAAAAATGCATCGCGCATGCCACACGACGCACTTGGCAAGATTCCCCTCCTTCTGCCCGTATGAAGCGCTAACATTCCTCGTGGGATTGGCCCCCGCGTTCATGTACAAACGGATGTGGTGATGACGATGATGGGTTGGTAGCGCGATTCAGGGTTTGCGGTGAAGTTTGTCCTGAAAGACTACCGCACCGACAGTTGGGGTTGGGTGGAAGTGTTACTCTAAGCGGTATAGTAGGCATGTGCCCAACGTGCATGCATAATAGCAGCGGCGGCGAACATGCAGGAATCGACCAGTGGGAAGCCTCCGTCTGTCGTATCACGGAGCCGTGTTTTTTTTTCCTTTCTTCTTTCGTACCTATTTGGCACACTCGTTTCATGCGGGACAGATGTCAAAAGGGATGTTGCTGACACGCAGCGGCAAGCAGGTACGATAAAACCATGCCAACCAGACCTCTTTTTGCCGATGTCACAATCTCGCAGACTTGGGTAACGAGCTGCAAGGTAGCATTCTTGCTCGACACAAGCGCCGAGTTTCCCAACTTGTCGGGGGCGGAGGGAGTGCATGCACATTGGAAACATGCAGGTCCCCCCAGGACAAACAAAGCCAACATCAATCACCCTGCTGTTACCGCGAAGGGAAAATGACAATGTGTGTGGGTGTGTGTATACGTGGAGCAATTGCTACGGTGCCAAGTTTATGGCCCCCTTCTCCCAAGCAAACGAGATTGGGTTGGTGCAAGAAATAGGAAATGGAATAACGATGGGGTCATTGCGAAGAGCCGCGTCGGCGAAAGGATAAGCGACGGGACTCTCGGTTATGGAGACGCGGGCCTGAATGCGACCGCCTACCGGGTCGATCAATTTGGCTGGGCTGACTTGCCCACACACCTGGGAGATTAGAAAGACAGAGCGGATTAGGTATGCCGAATTGGCATCTAGGCCGGCCGGCTGTTGGAATGGCCACAGCGGATCTATTCTTTCGACATTGATCGAAAGCCAGACTGTCGGTGGTGGCTTGTGGCGGAGCCAGGCTGCATTTCGAAGTGGTCGCCGTTGTCAGAGCAGAGCACTGCCGCTGGTTGGTCTCCGACTCGGTCTTACAGCAAAGAGGTCGGGCCATCGGGCTCCCAACTTAGATTCTGAAACACGTCCTAGCAGAACTTGCGCCTCGTTCACTCCACATGGCGAGGCTTGGCTTGGTGCAGAATCCGGGTTCTTTGAACCTCCCTTTGAGCAATTTTGTGGCTGAGGGACGGCAAACCAGGCCATACTCGGCAGGAAACCAACACACCACGAGGCTCGCATAAACGAGAATCAGGAAAAAATAGCAAGTAAAAAAAGTAACCCGGGCTCTAATCGACCAAGCCCCGCCGACCAGTCTCGTGGGTGCCAGATTAGAGAATCGTGTGGCGTTCCCTTTTTTTGCCCAACTCGGACACTTTTTTTCAGCCCCATAGAGGAAGGATTCAGGAAACCGATTCACGTATATGCATCCGTGGTCGCAGAAAAAGCAACCCTTGACACACGCATCGATTAAAAAAAGAAGTCGAAAACAAGGGAAGAAAGGAAAAGGCAAACGAGCACAAGTTGGCGGCGTTGTCCATTCTGCCTCAAACATTTTGGGGGCGAGTTTTCGTTACATTGGTGAGAAGGGAGGATTCTCCCGCCCTTTCGTGTAAGTGCCGACTCGAGCCCAATTTTCATCTAGATCAGCCGAGCATCCATCTTTCTACGAGAGCCCCATCCCTTTTGGACAAATCCGGGATGACTATTTTCATCTTTGGGGTCTTTTTTTGCCTTTTTCGAGTTCTATTCTGAGAATCTGGCAAACATCTTGTCGAGATACTTTGTCGAGGAACATGATTCCGTACCTGTACTCTTGGATCATGATGCAGTTTGTTCCTTTGCGCAACTGGAACAATGATCTGCCACCTCCCTTCAGGGAAAAGGCTGATGATGACATGTCGTGGATTTATTAGCCGAGCAATCTCGAGGCTCTCGAGTATCTTGCATGCAGTGCGTAGGATGAAACAAACGCGGGGTCTGGGGTTTGCTTGATACGAGATCTAGGACTCATGTTGGAAGCTGTAGATGGGTGTTGGAACTTAAAGCCGTGCCTAATACCTGCGAAGGATTCCTCCAATGTGTGGGGAAGGCGGCTTGGGATCTCTCCCTGCTGGGAAAAGAGATAGTTGGCCTTCTCGGCCTGACTCCGAAGAGGTTCCCGTGGAAGGACGTCTTGTTCTGGTTTCTGAAAGACTGCTTTGGTTGGGATGATAGGCGCTCCCAGATTGTACGGCGCCTCACCCTCTATACTTGACCCGTTCGTTCTCTCCGGGGACGTCCACTTTGGTTCCGACGATTGCCTTTTCCACCCCCGGTCTTGTGGGCAGTGGCACACAGAGAGCCCAACTTCCCCTCCAATTGGAAGAAAATAGATTTAGAAGTTTTTTTCCTGGAGCTATTTTGATTGGGGATGTTCCTGTCCTAGCCCTTTGCTAGAAGGATTCTCCCTTTCCCTACGACGAAGAATCCTTCGCCCTTCTCCACGGACATCTCCCAGCATTACTGGTCCTGGGTCGCCAGGAACATGGTTTCCTCTCCCTTCCTCTGGCTGAACGGGAAGGATCCAGCTTGGCAGCTCTGAACCGTGGGGAACCCATCTTCTTTGTAGACTATGAATAGAGGTACCAGTGCTGTGCCGTACGGCTGCCTGGTTTCCCACGCGAGACTTTTTCCTCCTTTTATTTTTTTTTTTTTTTTTCCCCGTAAATCCGAGAGTACCACGCGAGGGAAAATCCGGGGGGAATAGTTGCTACTGGGCCAAGAGAGTATCTGGATCCGCCCAGGATTGATTAGCCCACCCTCTTCCACCTCACCAAAGGTTGGCTGTGTATTTGCCTAGACTTTGCTGTTCGAGCGGGAAAAGGAAGTCTAGCGCGCAAGTGTAGCATGAATTGCCAGCAATGGTAACGGCAGGGACAAGTCCATTATGATGTCAAGCCTCGGACAGTTTGACAGGTTTCGGGGGAATGGTTCCGGGAATCCGAATCTACGGGTTCCATCCCAGAGACCCATGACCTATAGGAGGGGGGACCTTGGCTAGAATGGACCTGTCCATCTGGATAGGACTGGTTAGGACTGGAGTAATGGGTGTGGTCGTTTACAAAGGAGAGGAAAAGAGCCAGGAGGGTATTTCTGGAGAGGTCTGTACCGGTCTTCGAGGCGGCCAGAATGGCGCGATATCGGCTTTATGGTTACCTAGTCCTGAAGACACCCTATCTCCAATACTTGCTAGACTTTCGTCTCCTCGTATAGTTGGTCCATCCTCCGTAGCTTTTTGATCTGGGCACAATGGTGCAGTCACATAGGCGCCTGAACGATGGGGCCGAGGAGAACTATCACCAACGTTCATCTGCCTGGACGGAAGAGGACACGCCTCCCCCCTTCTCAAGTCGACATTCTCAATGACGTACTTTAAAAAAGTAGGGCGAGGTTCATCACATCAGGCTCCATCCCTCCTCCAATATAATGTTCTTAGTCTAGGCAGATAAAACAAAAGCTGCCCGACCCATGATGCGGCCGGGAAGGAAATCGAGATAGTCACACTGGTAGCCTGGCCAGACAGTACTTCCAATCCACGGCAAAGAAGAGCAAATGGACTTCCGCACCTAGGCATCAGTAAAAAGAGAATATTGACTCTGAAGTGGCAGGATGCTCAAGATAGCACATGCAATGAGCACCCCTCCCCTTTCCCTCAGCGCAGCACTATCCCAAGACGCATCCTCTATCACGTCTTGACTGATGTCATGGACTTCCAGTGGCCTTAAGTTTTGGCCTTGGCCTCGGCACCATGCACATGCGCATATGTTTTGTTGGTGATGGCATTTGGGATCCTCCCGTTGTGATGTGTTTGTTGGTTCGGCATGTTTCAAAAAGGCTCAGACCGGATCAATTGATCCTTCCTACTTTTTTATTGTCTTGGGCGTTTTTGGTGATGCCTGCGCGAGAAGTGATCGAGATGTCAAAATCTCTCTTCTCCGGCATCGCCCTTGAAGGTAGATAGATAAATAAAAATGAAAAATAAAATAAAATTGGAAGAAAGAAAAGAACAAGACAAGGGAAAGATTCCGCTTGAGACCAGACCTCACGATTCCTGCCGTTTCGCTCTACCGATGGGATAGAGAGGAAATTTGTTGGGAAGTCGTCTGCCATAAACTTGGCTTATACACCTGGCTCAGACATCTAGGTTTTGGAGAGGGGATGCCAGAGACGTGAAGGTTCCCATGGATCCCTCACGAGCTTCAAGGCATCTCCTCAGTGTGATGGGGACAAGAGCTCAACACAAAAGCTCATCCCGACTCTCCGTCGTCTTTATCATTAACTAAACGCTTCAATTGTCGAGGATATAAAAAATAAAGAAAAGAAAATAAAGTAAACGAGCAGAACCCGCAAGCCAAGCCCCCGTTCTCCACGCCGGGTTCAGTAAGGCCTTTCCACAGTTGTGTCCGTCTGTCCCCCAAGTCGCAAACTCCCCATGGATCCCCCTACACATGAGAGAGAAAAATACCGCAACAAGTAGCTAGGAAAGAAGGAAGAAGAAAGTGTAAAAAGAAACAAAGGAACAAGGGACAAGACGCCGTAACCGCCAACCTCATTTGAGAGACAAACTCTGTTCCAGTAGAAAAATATACAGACTTTGAATACCCGTTAACGTTACACATCAATCGGAGCCTTTTCTGTTCTCGTTCTTCGGGTTTTCCCGTCGCCATATATAAAAAACTCTCACCATCAGCTGTTGGAAAAAGGGAGACGAGGAGGGGATCACACGCCCTCCAAGGGCGTAACGGCAAACGAGTAATTAAAGTCCAACAGCCCATCCAACATCCAATGTTGGGGGTCGAAGAAATCGTAGCCAGCATCGGCGGAGCCGGCGCCGGCGCCACCGTAGCCCAAGGCGCCTCCCATCATACTCGTGGCCGCGGACACGGGGACGGAGAGGCCCGACGCTCCCGGCGTGAGAGCGCCGTTGGCGGCGAGCAGGGTGTTGCCGTGGAGGGCGGGGTGGGTTTGCATTAGCGGCGCGTTTGAGTTTGCACTGTCGAGGTGGGTAGAGGATGCGGAGGACTCGTTGGCGGAGTCGGGATTAGTGGGTTGTTTTAATGCTGGGAAGTTTTGTTAGCGTGGGATGTTCTTGAGGAGGTGATCGGCGTGTAGAGCTGTATTAGGGAAGAGAATCTTACAATCAAGCGAGCCTCGTCCAAGAGCTTGGTATTCTTCTCGCCACCGCCACACCGAGTCAAACACAAGACTCATGCTATGGCGACATCGCACCTTGAGCTGAAGACTATCATCGATTTGAATTGGCGAGTCATCATCCGTCGTGCCATACCCGCCCTCAGGTATCGAGTCTAGACGAGCACCGTTCCACATCTGCACCATCAGCTCAGCGAGGCGCGACTGGAGGTCGTTCTGGACGACGCTGGTAGCGCGGATGGCCTGGATCGTGCGATGGAACAAGTTTCTCCCGCGCTCAAAGTCTATCGTCTTCGCAAAGAACGACCTAAGAAGCTTGAGAAGCGCGAAGCCGGCGGCGACGAGCATCTGCTGGATGTAGTTCGTGACGTAGGGCAGGATGGAGCCGCGGAAGTCGTCCTTTAATCCGTGGACGGACTTGTCGGACCCGAGGAGCTCGTCCAGGAAGGCGGCGGTGGCGCGCCACAGGCCCATCAGATCGTCCATGTAGCCGGGCGTCGTGTTCGAGTCGAAGAAACCGGCTAAGCGGAGATGAAGGCCGGCCGCTCGAAGATGGAGGGTGGTAATGGGATTCAGCTGGCGGGAAAGGACAGATGCTTGAAGTTCGGCGAAGTCACGTCGGTAGACCCTCATGAGCATGGCTCGATGCTCGTCGCCTGCCACGCCTCGCGGGTCACTAACGTTACTATACATCTCCTTCGAGACCTTGTCGCAGAACCTCTCTATCTGCAGCCTGACCTGGAGTTCTAGGGATAGGCTAAGGGGTCCTTCGTCGTTGGGCTTCACGGCGAGGGTCCAATCGTACAAGGTCGAGGCCGGCTGGCCGTACCCCGTGCCGATGGACTGGCCGACGATGTTGCAAACTGCCCACGTCGTTATTCGATCTTGAAGTTGCTCTCGGTTAAGTTCCACAGATACCCTGGAGAAGTCTTGAATGTGGTTGGGCCGATGGAGTCCTATCATGGTCGCCGCCTTCATCATGACACCGCCCAGGATATGGGTGGGATCCGAACTCGTCGTGCTCGTGGGTAGCGGCCAAGTGCACAGCAGGCAAAGGGCCTTGACGACGAAATAGCTCGTGGGGACGTCTCCGATGGTCGTCCATAGCAAACGTGTAAGGGGCGCCGCCAGTGACGTGAGCAGCGTTCGATCGGCTTGGTATCTCCGAGCAGCGACGGCGATGATGGCCCAAAAGAGCAAGGGGTGTTGTTGGTAATACTGGTCGGGGGGTTGCTGCTGATTTAGGAAAGGGAGGAAGGGATGGTAAAAGGCGAAGAATTCGGCAAAGAGGTGCGTCACGGCATCTTCGGTGAGGCGCACGTTTTCCAACTCGTGTGTAACGCGAGGCACGCTGTAGGATCCACCCCGCTTGAGGTGCAGCAGAGACGACACGGCCTCGTCTGATCCCATCAACGACGGGTTCCGAGTATGGGTGTAGGTGCTGGGAGCTATGGGGGAGTGGAGCTGCTGGTCATCGTCGTCTTCGGGCATGAAACCTTGGGCCTTGGCGCGTTGTATGTTTCTCCGCAGACGTTCGATTTCCTTTTCCATTTCGGCATGTTTACTGCGCTTGCCTATCCTCTTGAAGTTGGACTCTATCTTGCATTCCAGCTTAAGGCGGTTGCATCTGGAGCAGCTCTGGAAGGGGTCTTGGACCACATCGCATCGTAACTACACCACAAAAAGGCTTGTTAGTCAGAGCACCTGACCGGGCAAGCCACAACGAACGACATTGATCAAAAGTGTAACGGGCAAAGATAGGGCATTGCCAACCCTGGCCGTAACAGGAGCAGTATGGTTTCGTGGTGGGTGAAGGCGTGCGGCATGACTCACCTTCTGCTGGCGACACTCATTACAGGCGCGCTTCACACCGGGCTGGCGCTTTTTCTCGGGCTCGGCATGGTCATCATCATGACCGATGTTGCTGGCTGGACTGCTATCGGCGCCGGCCAAGCTGCCACGCTTCCTCTTATGGGCGCCATTTGCTCCGTGGCGGGCGTCTATCGGGCTGGTTGGGCTGACTGGAGTGACCCCGCCAGCAACCACGGGCGAACGGTCCATGGGAGCGAAAGGTGTGGGGAGGGGGATATACTTTTTGCTCGGGCGGGAGAAAGCGCCGCGCTTCCTTTGACGCTCCCGAGTCGAGGGGTCGAGGGGGCGGGGTAAAGCTCCAAGTCCGGTATTGGCGTTAATTTCCAGCTATTGATGCTGATCGCATCCAATTGTTCGCAGCGACGACCGGTCGCCGGTGTCGCGGATCAATGTTTGAGTTCGCTGAGTTGTTCGATGGTGCCGGAATACGCAAGGTCGGCCGAATACGGA
>SJVG01000272.1:0-42334 GCA_034774675.1 Scedosporium minutisporum
CAACCCACCACCCCTTCACGGCCCCCCTCACGCCCCAAGACTTCGAGCTCCTTCGCACAGACCCTCTCAAGGCCAAGGCCGATGCATACGACCTAGTCCTCAACGGTACGGAGATCGGAGGCGGCAGTCGGCGTATCCACCGCGCCGACATCCAGGAAGCGATTATGCGCGAGGTACTTGGGATGAGCGAGGAGCGCATCGCCGACTTTGAACCGTTGCTGAGCGCGCTGCGGTGTGCGCCACCGCATGCTGGTTTCGCATTCGGATTCGATCGACTCTGTGCGTTGCTGACGGGGACGAACTCGATCCGGGATGTCATTGCTTTCCCGAAGAGTATGAAGGGAGAGGATCTCTTTGCTAGGAGTCCTGGGGAGTTGACTGAGACCCAGCTGGAGACATACCATTTGAAGCTGCGGGAGTAGGAGAGTGTTACTCTTTGATTGACTTCACTTCTTTGTATTATTTCTGTGTACTACATTTTGGGCGCCCTGTAACACGCACATATAGACTAGGTTGGGATGTGTATGGTATCAGTTAGAATTCGAAAGATTCCACTTCACAGTCAACAAGACTACAGACAAAAATGCTCTTTGTGATCCATGCATTAAAATTTACCATCTCTTTGGATTATGACTGTAGAAACAAAGGAAAAACTGAGCTGAGAGCTGGGGCACTAAAATCTAGTCGCAGGAAAAGCAGTATAAAAACTCAAAAGACAACGCAAACGTCACACAGCTCAACCCCGCCTCCTGGTGGTAGGACCCTTCTTGGGCGTGGTACCCGTCGACTTGGCCGAAGACGAGGGCACAATGGGCGCGGCGGCCTCGCGCTTCAGTGGGACGGCGACGACGCGGGGCTTCTTCGCGGAGGAAGGCGAGTTCCAGTAGAAGAGCATCTGAGCGGCGAGGACGGCGTTGAGGACGAAGCCGGCGATGAAGCCGTAGAGGATGAGCTTGTCGTCTACTTCTTGGAGGGTAGTGAAGATTCGGGTGAGGGATCCGAGGAGGTAGTTGAAGACCTGTGGAAGCACGTGCTGTTAGCCAACTATTCGTCCTCCTCTTCTTCTTCTTTTTTCAACGGTCGCAGTAGTTATGATCTGCTATCAGAGGGTCTCAAAGGACTTACGGTAAAAGCACTGAGCTGACCAGTGCCGCCCTCAGCCCAAATCGCAACAATCTGAGGCACCTTGCTCGCAACGCCAAGCGCGCCAGCTCCAGCCTGGAGCCAACCCAAAGTCTTCATATCCAGCACCTCCTCAGTAAACAGGGCACCAGCGGCGCCAGCCAATCCCGCTACGAACGCGGCAGCCAAGCCCGACTTCCCCGAGTAATGAAGCACCAACACGGCAATCGCGACATTCTGGACAAGGATGAGGGCGGTCTCTCCGTAAGTTGAGAAGGGGAAACCGTTTCGGAAGTTATAGGCGAGGCCGATAAGGTAGGCGGCGGTCTCGAGGAGGTAAGAGAGGAAGGAGACGCCCTCGGCGCTGCGCGAGGAGGTGAGCTTGAGGATCTGAGGAACCTTGACGATGGAGGAGGCGGCGACAATGCCGATGCCAAGGCCCTTGGAGAGGGCGAGCTTGAGGCAGGCTTCGGAGGTTAGGTCGATGTCGAGGACGAGGGTTTGGTAGCAGGTTTCGCCGATGAGGGAGATGGCGAAGGCGCGGAGGGGGGCGGGGAGGTTGTGAGTTATGGGTTGGAGGGTGGTGCGGAGGACGTCCATGGTGGGTGAGGATGAGGATGGCAGCGATAGATCGGTTGGTGATGGTTTTTCCTCTTCGATTTGGAGGATTTCGGGTCGGGACGCGTTGGTGAGTCTGGGGGACGCGATCGTTCGAGGTTGGTTTGGGGAAGTGGAGAGACGAGGTTTAAGTGGACACGTTTCTGGGTTGGCAGATTTTTTGAAATCTTGTGAATGGGTGGAGCTGGAGCTAGATTTGAGCTTGTCTCCAGCTTTTGCGCCGTGGCGTGTAGAAGAGGAAAACAGCGAGCAGACGTGCTACCTACGGAAACTGAAGCAATAAAAACAAATAATAAAATTGACGAGCTCTCGGAATAGAAATGGGTATATTATCTGGCTTAATCCTGTAATAACTTGGGCGTTACTTTGCATTTATTTCTGTTGATCAATTGCTACTTTACGATGCAATACCGCGAAAGAATGCCGCCCTTGCCCGCTAAACCCACGAGCCAGACAGCCGGTAACCTCTTAAGGTTGATGCTGGGCTTCCCGTCGAAGGGAGAAGCTCGCCTGTGCTGAATCTACTACAAAGTAGTAAATTGGCGAATCAACACAAAAATCGGTTGAAACACCCAACTCCAGGTCGATGAATCCTTGTCCGGCTCCATGTCGTGAAAATGAAAGCTAGTGAAAACTAATGCATATTCGTCAGTTATTAGCATTCTTCGAATTCAACAGGGTATGGAGTCGGAGCTTCGAGTGTCTGTCATACCGTGCATATTCGCATCTAGGGCATTGAGATGAACCCGAATGGTGCAAGAAAAAAAAAAAAAAAGAAAAAAAAGAAAAAAAAGAAGAAAAAAGGAGAGCGTATTGATCATGACCTCCATCGACTCAGCCCCTCGACCTCCTGCCCTTCCTCTTCCCAGAGGCTTGTTGCGCTTCGAAAAGACGAATCGCTCGCTGGCAGTTCCCGAGATTAGCCTCGGGCTCCCAGGTGTTGGAGTCCTCGGGATAATTCTTCCACTTCACCAAGTAAGAAGTTTCCTGGGATTTCGGGTCGATTTTCTTGTCGACAACATATTCAACCTCCCACTCCTTCTCGGTCTTGGGAGGGCGACCGCGACGCGTGGGCTGTTTGGCTGGCTTGGCGACCGTTTTTACAGCAGCCTTCGCCTAAATATTGGATATTAGAGAATGATTCTTTGATCTGGGAGCAATATAGGTTACCGTACCTTTTGGACGATCTTCGCCGCGTCGCGAGTCTCATCCTTCTCCTTCTCTGCTCCGTGCTCCGCCACTCTTGTGCTCCTGCGAGGTGCGGTTTCGCTGCGACGGACCCTTTTGGCGGGCAGCTCTCCGACCACACCTTTGGGTCGACCGCGCTTTCCTTTCACGCCAGCTGTAGAAGCTAGAGCTTGGCCATTCTCAATCTCTTGAGCCATGGTGGTTTTGTTAGCTTTTGGCGGAAGATCCAGAGTCGTATCTGGGGAAGTAAATGGGGAGAAAAAAACTTTACCGTTCGACTTAATTTGGGCCTGAACATGGCCTCCGCGTCCTCGACGACCGCCCCTGCCACGCTGAGTTGGGCGAGAGACAGCCGGCTCGCTCAGCGCCTCTGCAGCAACAGTGGCAAGCTCTTCATCGCTAAGAGATGGAGCCATCCTGTATTTACTTTGCATCAGTCAACAGTTAACGAACCTTGTAGATGCTGGGAAACGGTAACTTACGGTTCAGCTGTGGGCGAGATAAGGTTACTAGCGACCTCCTCTGCCGAGGGGGCCTGAGACTGGTAGGGCATTGTTAAAATGGGATTTGGAATAGAGATGGTTCGTTTTTCTTCTGGTTGTTTTTCTTCCTCGTCTTCGCTGCAACGAGAAATCTCCGGGTTAATTGGCGTTTTCTACGGGGGGTTTCTGGTGTCCCAGAAGTGAGCTCGGGGATGGAGTCGGGTGCTTCAATTGATTTGGGGGGGGTTGTTACCTCGAGTTTGCTGAAGCAAAGGAAGTTGGGGAGGGAATATGGCGCCCTGTTTTAACTGTGATAAAATCCATAAGGATCAAAGCCATGAAACAGCAAGAGATGGCTAATGGTGCTTAAGTTGAGCCCTCATGCTCGCAGGGAGGTTGTTGAGTAGATCGGTGAGCCGATCTTTTAAGAGGGATATTAGCTCAAACAGCAAACAGCATTCTAACTCATGATACTGTAAGCGGCGCTGAAAGATAATTGATTGATTTCATCAATGTTCTTGCACAGGCCAAGTACAAGGGAGGTATGCTGAATGAGAGATTAGCTGGAAACACAACTCTTAATCAATTATCAATGTTAATATATACTTTAACTAGTGGAAATATCATCAGTCATATTAACTGAAACCTCTAGTTACATCTCTGCTTTCTTCTTTGGTTTCAGTATATCAACTGATCAATGGCAGGTGCATACTCTGGCTCTACTAAGTTTGTGTTCAATGTTTCATGGACTGGCTTGAAAGGCGACTCTTGGTCTCATTTCCTCCAAGCGGGATCTTCTGGAAGCTTGGGTCAACTCTAGGAAACACCTTTGAAAGAGAGCGGGCTGCTACTGTTGGATAAGCTGAGCCATGCCCCAGCCAGAGATTTTGAGTTGCCATGGAAAGACGAGACTCCCTCTCGAGAAGAGCAGCAGCGAATAGGTAATTATGACTGGAATTGAGTATCTTTTGTGGTTGAGCTCGACAGTGAACTCTCCCCTAGGATTTAAAGAAGTTTCTAAAAGTCCATAAGGAACAACTGATACCAGCTGACGCCATGTCTTTGAGCTCTAGCTGCCAGTAGCTGCCTGGTTTTTCTCCGCCTCCCGCCAGGCCGTCATTCTCCCCGCACAGATTTCAGGGTGGTCAGAGCTCCCAGGCGCTCTCCGCGACTGGAACGCGTCCGGTTCGTGGAAGCGCGATCGTGTTTAATGGGTTTTTTTCTACTAGCGTTGGTCCTGTCATGTCTTGGTCGACTGGGCAATGGCACTTGGCTGAGGCATTCTCTTAACTCCCATGACCCTCACTGATACTTGCTTCTCCAACACCTCGCCGAATTGTCCCATGTCTGCACTCTTCGTTTGCTCCTCATCCTGAATTTCATTCCCTATTTTTGCCCATAATCTCGGAGAACAGCCTTCATCAAGCCGGCGTTCCCTTCACAATCATTTGTACATTTCCATTTGATCTTTTTTCACCACTCTGTTTCACAGCAGCTAACGACTGGCCGCTTCCTTTCGATTTTTCTCCAGTCTTCCTCAATGTCTATCGTATAGACTTCGACTTGACGGATTAATTCCACCCTTAGAGGCCCACCACGAGTGACTGTGTTGCGGCTTGGGTTTGGTCTTGTTGTTCTTCCTAAACCGTCATGTCCGCCATTCTCCTCGAGACTCTCCCTCCCCGACCTCCTACTCCTCCCCGAGAGTCTACCTACGATCCCATGGCCGATGCGCCCTTCAAGCAAGTTCTGGCTCGACCATCCTTCGACCCGAGACTGAGCCTCCAAACCCCGCCCAGCGGTGTCCACTCACCCAGATCTACTGCCACAGACTCGAACCCAAGCTCAAGAAGGAGCGGTAAAAACGTGGCGTTTGCTTCCGATACTCTGATCAGGGAGGCTCCGGTATACGACTCCGAGAATCGTGTTTCTCCGCCTTCAGGCCCCCTCGTTCCGTCTTCCAAGGCCTCGAAACCTCAAAAGGGCATCTTGAAGCCCTTCATCTCTCCGAACCCCCTCGACATCTCCTTCAATACCGCCAATGGTGTGACCAGCCAGTATAGCCTAATCAACATGTTGGAATCGTCGGCCCGCCGTTTGGCCGGCGACGATCGGATTGACAGGATGGATGCCTACGGTATTCTGAGCCGCGCTCTACGAGCATCTAATAACCTGCCCGATAGGGTCGCTCTACAGGAGAGGATGCCTAGATTCATGGAGTTCATACAGCGTGACATCACCGTTTCTCCGCCGGACTCCTCACTCACCAACCACGCCCTCACATTTTTACTCACCATCTTGCACTTCCCGGGAGTAGCGAGCTCTCTCACCAACGATTTCGGCATCTTCATGATTGATCACTGCATCCGCTCATTCGGGGATTCGGCCGTCTCCAAGGATGTCACACGGCACCTTCTCCAGGTCGTTGCCCAACAAAACTTCTCACCGCGAGTCATGACCCCCGATCGAGTCGGCCGCCTCCTCGCGGCGTTGAGCAATATCGAGCAGCATGTCACGGGAAAGAGCATCATCCATTCCCGCATCATGATCTATAGACGCTTGATCAAGCAGTGCAAGCCCCTCATGCTGGTCCATACCAGTTGGTTACATGATCTTCTTGCAGATACGCTCAGCAATACAAAAGATATCCGTGGTGCTGCCATAGTACTAGGTTTTGAGGCTGCGTCGTCCATCGGCAAGGACAGGCAAATCTCAAAGAAGCTCTCTGACCTCTTCCAAGCCATGGTTGACGAGCAAAAGTATGTCGACTTTTATCTCGACCGGTTAAAAACAATGCTGCGGTCGAGGCAGGATGCCTCCTTCGTTCCCAAAATCTGGAGCGTCGTTCTGCTCCTTATGAGGGGCATCCAACTGGATAAGTGGCAGTACTTAAACCACTGGCTCCGGGTTATCCAGCAATGCTTCAACTCGGGCGACATGCAGACGAAACAGGAGGCTAACTATGCATGGAATCGATTCGTCTATGTTCTCCACTTCGAAGAGGCGTCATACACAAAACTGCTTGGTAGTACTCTATGCCAACCAGTCTGTAGCCAATGGAAACGGAAGGTCTCGGCACCCAAGGCCGATGAAGGCTTTCAAAATGTCATCTTCGGCAGTGCTTGCAATTTGTTTTACTACACGTTCAAGCCGGGCGTCTCTCAGGGCCTGCTCGACAAGTACTGGGACACGACCGTCAAGCCAGTCATGAAGCAGCTATGCGCAAACGATCAACCGGAGGAGCGTGTGGACCAGGCCATCTCCATCCTCACCAGCCTGGTCGATAATACGACTCGTCGCCAATGGATTGAGGATCGCGTTCTTACCAACCCCTTGGCCGACGCCTCGGAGCTTCCGCCCTTGGAGCCCAAGTGGCTCCGACACAATGCCTCCAGGGTCTTCGGCGTGCTTCGCCCTATTCTTGACAGGAACTTTGTCGACATCGGGCGTCCCTCGACGCCGACCCATAAGCTGTGGCATACCCTGATCGCATCCGTCTCTTCCGCCGCCGCCAAGGAGATCAAGGTCTCTTTCGACACTACGGAGTTCATCTCGAACGTGTTTACTTCACTCCTGAGATACTGGAGGAGGGGCATCACGAAAGAAACCTCCCAGGACCAGGATATCTCGGTAATCGGGCCTATCTTCCTCTCTAGCATCCGCCAATTCATCGGCACCGTCGTTGAGGCCTTCGGGCTTCTTCCCTTTACCGAGAAGCAGCTTTGTAGCCGCCAGGACACATTCACGCCGGCTACAACGCCCTCACATCGACCTACCAAGGTCGCTGGTGTCTCGAAGACGCCACTCCATCACCTATTTACAATCCTCTCAACACTCCCGAACGGTGTCCCGGATGATGCTGCATTTGCGGGTTTTTTCACCGACGTGTTTGCGCCTTTCTTCAAAGCTAAGAACGCCAGGGCTGCCTCTGAGTTGGCCCAAGAGATGCTCAACTCAGTTCCAATGGATTCTCTTTGCCCGTACGGACCTTGGATCATGGCAGCCAATGCAGTGAAGACGGCTCTCGCCTGTGGACAGCCCCGAAGTGCTCCTCCATCTTTCGCTGCGACTAGCAGCCTTGAGCCCCTAGTTGGCAAAGAGTACCGGGATTTGTGCCGCATTCTCGAGCGTGGCTTTAAATCGACTCCCAATCTTCCTTCCGAACGCTGGTCCTCGTTCCTAGAGGCTGTCGAGACACACATTACAGAGGAGACCGGGCCTGCGGGTAAGGCACTCGCCTTGGTTGAGCCTCTAGCTAAGACGATACTGGACCATGTAACCACGACAGGTCGAAGTGTGGACCCCAGAGCTGTCCATGCTGCTACCACCCTTCTACACATGGCCAACCAGCCTCGTGACCGACAGACTGTTGATTCTGCGCGAATGCGACTTTGGGGCACAGCCACGGCAAAATCTGCCTCATTCGACCCTTTCGACAGTCTCTACAAGCTCTCGAACGTTGTTATGGAAGAGCTATACAAGAGCCTCGGCGACGTTGAAATGGCGAAACTCGCTGCTCCCTTCCTCACGGAACTCGACGGGTTCTTAAGGCGCTGCAACAACGGACTTGTTCTCAAGACTGTATGCACTCTGCAGGATGGTTTGGTCTTCTGGATCAAGGACGATGAGTCGCGACTAAGCAGCCGGCAGTCTGCAGACACGGCTTCAGCTGTATGTATAACAACAAATGAAGAGACATTCTTGCGATTGTGGATTTTTTAACTAACATGTGCAACAGGCCAAGCAGCTGTGGGATCAAATCTGCGACTTCATCTCGTCTCAGGAGACCGCCGAAAGCCTCAATCTGGAAATCTTCGAGAGGCTGTTCTACGCCGCATTCCAAAGCAAGCACAGGCATGTGGTGAATAGCGTCGCCATGCTATGGAACCGGATGTTCCACGATGCTCAAGAGATCGCCTATCCGGAAGCCCTCCAGACGACGCTCTTGTCCATACGGTCCATGGTAGACCTTGTCTTGCCTGGTCTCGACGAAACGAGTGGAGAGTCGGCCGCAGCACAACAGCAGCACGCTTTTGTTCAATCACAGGATGACATGGAGGTGCTGAATATGTCGCCGCCGAGGTCCTCTCGTTCTGAAAGGGTTCATTTCGTTTCGTCTGGCTCCTCGATTGCCCCTACGCCCATTCCCTTCCTCGCGTCCGATGATTTTAAGAAGCCCCAAAACAGTGACCGGAACAGGAAACAGCAGAAGTCCAAGACGAAGTTGCGACATGAAGATTCCCAAATTCAGTTTGAGCCAGTCCAGTCCACCACTGACAATGAGGAGTCGCAAAACTTGACGGAGCATCAGCTGGAGGTTCGGGAAAGACAACGAGGACAAGAGGTGCTCTATGATATGAGGTCATCTAGTCCTCCCCGAGACGAGGCCATGGAAGTGGATGATGCCCGCGATGAGCCCTCTCCAGCCTTACCCGACCCTAAGAAAGAAACGCCGAAGAGGCATACTCCACCAAGGCAAAAGTCATACGAAGACTACATTAGCTCGACGCCCACGCCCCGAAGGGGCCAGATGCTGCCGCTTCAAGACGTTGAGATGTCGGACCCACCTTCGTCGCCTCCGGAGCTCTCCCAAGTACGCCGATATCCTCTTGTACCGGAGATACGGTCGCGATCAAACAGCGTCGCCGACAACGTCAATTGGGAGTTTTCCTCCTCACCGGTGTCCGGTTCTCCTCTCCCACTTCAGAGGGTGATTGTACAACAGGAGGAGGAGCCGGAAGCGGAGGAGGACAGCCACGTACCTGATAACAGTGAGGATATTGCTGTGGTGGAGGACTCGTTCGCCATGGATGTGGTACCATCGAGCGCTGCGCATGAGCACATGGTGCCGGAAGCCGAGAAGGAACACGAAGAAGATGAGGCGAAGAATTTAACGCCTTCCCGACGCCGCACACGACAGAGCGTCCGACAGGACTCGCAGCAGCAGCGGAAGCAAAGTCAAGTCGAGAAGAAGCGAGTCCCGTCGACACCGCCACGCGAGACATCTGCACGCGGCCTTGATGCTACACCCAAATCGGATAATGACGAATTCGTAGATGCTCCAAGCAGTCCACAGGTGGTTACGCGCGCAAGGGCACGGCAGAGCCCCAAGGCACCGGAACCGATTTCCTCTGTGGAAACTAGCTTCGCTATTAGCGAGGCAGCCGAGCGAAGCATGATCCGGCTGGTAGAGGAAGCTGAAGCTAAGCAGGCAGAGATAAAGCGAAGAACGCGAAGCAGTCGGAGGGCGGCAGTAAAGGACTGCATAACCGTCAAGACCGATGACGGCGAAGACGAGGACGAGGAAGAGGCTGTCATCGGACAACAAAACGCCGGCCGAGAGATTCCCGCCACTCCCCAGAAGCAAACGAGTCCCGCCGAGGTCAAGTCGAAGAAATCCACGAGTCACAGGCGGAAGCGGAAGAGGGGCTCGGGCTCGCGACAACACGATGGGCGATCGAAGAGGAGACGCTCCGCCGGTGCAACCGATGACGACAACAGCTCGGCGGCTACCAGCAGCCCTTCGCTTCGTCGACACTCTAGCCAAGCCCGAAGCAGCGAAGGGGAAGACGAAGATGTGCAGTCTCAGGTTCTCTCGGAGCACATTGCGGCCTCGCAGAGCCAATCCCGACAATCGCCCGAGCTCGGAGAAAATGACACTCCCAGCGGCCTTGGAGCAGGGGTTCCTGGACCCGAAGATGTGGAGATGGCGATGGAGGAGGCCATGGACGAAGGCGCCGTCGGAGCGGATTCTCAAACTGACGGCAGTGTGTTGACTAGCGGGTCGAGCCGGACGAAGGGTCCGACTTACAAGATCGAAAAGCACTTCAAGAAGGCGTTGGAGAAGATTCGAACTGTGGCGCTCTCTCGCGACGAGATGTATAGGATTGAAGATATGTTTTTGGACTTTAAGCGGGAGTTGTACGAAGCTGAGAAACGAGGCCGGGACGTGCACCGGAAGTGAGAGGTGGGAAGAGGAAGAAGAAGACCAGGAACCGACGAGTTCTGTTCTCTCTCTATATATTTATCTTTATGTACATGATGGTTGGGAGGTACAAGGGACCGAAAGCATGAAGCTTCGTGATTCTAGTGAGTCATTACGAGATGACTTCATTTGTTTACAACAACACTGCATTTCATACATGGAGCATGGCGGAGTTCACCAAGTTTGGATGGCGCAAGAGAGTATTGATTTGTTGATGGTGGACTTTACCTCTGTACATATCATACCGGTTTCCGATCAAGTTGGCGGCATAACTACATTCATACATTCAGCCATAAATCAAGCTCACGATTTAGTTACCGTATTAGTTCAAGAATATTGTGATTCTGTGTCCTGAGGATACTCGAGAGGTAGCCGAGTTGACGAACTATCTCGTAGGGCAGATACTATGTCTTGCAGCAGCGAGCTTGCCAAGAATAGAGGTTCTCACCTCACTGATCAGATAAACGAGTGGCTATTCTCGATATCATTGTTCCGGAAAGTCGGGGGAGGGCATCAAGTCCTGCTTTGAGCTGTTTCAATATGAGACATCGGGATGCCTCAAGAGATGAAGTACTTTTTAAGTATCTTGGCCATACAAGCTTTAATAGTGGTGGACTAGTCAGGTACTCGGCTCTAACCACTTTGGACGTGTACTGGTATTAGTCCAGGTTGTAAAGCTGTCCAGAGCTCAAGTGCGCTACAATGTACTTCATTCTTGGTGAAACCCCACCCAAGCTGTTGCGATGCGGGGCTCAGCTTTGTTGGAGGATTCGAGCATCGAAGCAAGCAGTGATTGATGCTCCTGCCCCTCTTTCCCGGCTCTCTCGCTCTCTCACATTGCCATTGCCAGCTCGAGCGGTGTCCGTCGTGGTTGCCCCACCTGGTACTCGCATTGCCCCTCGATCGCCCCTCCCCCTCCATCTCCATCAACCACATGGCTCCTATGGCTCCTTCCCTTGGTTTGGTTCACTATGAAGTAATATCGCCCCCCAGACTTTCCAGACTTGGATGATGCTTCATGCTGACACACAATTGCACCTTCCAACAAACGTGTAACACGATTCATTTCTCGGAAGGACCCACCGCCCTTTTAGCAACAGGAAGAAAGAGTACTTGGAAAGCTGCTCGGTACTTCCTACCCTGCCCAGGGTGCTCTGTCCATCAGCTGTTCTCGTCTTACAATCAAGTCACCCTTCGAGCCTTGCCCACGTTGAGCCCCTCCTTTTTCTTCTCAACCTGTCCCTCATTATACAAACCCCCGTTCATCAATCACATCACGAATCGTATTTTCTTCCTCTCTTTACTCCTTTCTCCTTTTCTGCTCCTTAGATACCATCACATTTCAACCCCACCCATATCAATCCTCCTTCCCACAGCTCCCCTCCCAATTCCCACGAAGCTTTAAGTTCACCCTCCGCCTTCTCTCCACCTTTACCAAGCAACCCCTCTTGTATAGACCATCCATCTACCCTCTCCCAAAAGCACCTCTCTAAACCCAAACACAACCCCCAATCAAAATGGACCGCCCCAACCGCCCCGCCGCCCTGGCCACCACTCCTGGCCTCCCACCTCAAGCCCAAATAACCACCTCCCATGACAACACCCGCGTCTCCGCCGTCCTCCCCACCGGCGACTCCGTCGAGGTGCTCCTCCACGGCGCCACCGTCATCAGCTGGAAGGACGGCTCCGGTGCCGAGAAGCTCTGGCTCTCCACCGCCGCCAAGCTCGACGGCTCCAAGCCCGTCCGCGGCGGCATCCCCCTCGTCTTCCCCGTCTTCGGAACCGCTCCGGGACACGCCGCCACCGCTGCGCTGCCCCAGCACGGCTTCGCGCGTAATTCTAAGTGGGAGTTCTTGGGTAAGAGCACGAGCGAGGGCGGTGATGATGCTGCTGAGGGCTCGGTGAAGCTTGATTTCGGTTTGAGCTCGGGTACGCTTGGTGAGGATTGGAAGACGAAGTGGGGGTATGCGTTTGGGCTTGTCTACAGTGTTACTTTGAGCCCTGGATCGTTGAGCACGGCGCTTGTGGTTAGCAATGAGGGCGAGGAGGCTTTTGAATCGCAGGTTTTGCTTCACACTTACCTCAGAGTCAAGGTACGGGTTTCTTTCTTCCCCCTCGTCTCTAGCTAATACGAAAAGAGACAGAAGGGCAAAACAACAGAGAACTAACCGATCCCTATATAGGACATCTCCGCCACCGAAGTCATCGGTCTCGAGAACAGCTCCTTCCTCGACAAGGTCGACGGTCCCCAAACCAAGACCCAATCCGGCCCCGTCAGCATCACCGGCGAGACCGACCGCGTCTACAACCCCGAGACCGACCCCAAGGAGCCCGTCCGCGTCGTCGAATCTGGCAAGCCCACCGTCACCCTCGTCCGCGACAACCTCCCCGACGTCGTCGTCTGGAACCCCTGGGTCGACAAGGCCGCCGGCATGGGAGACTTCGAGCCCAAGGATGGCTGGAAGAACATGATTTGCGTTGAGGCTGGTAGCGTTCGGTCGTGGACTAAGTTGGAGAAGGGCGATGTCTTTGAGGGTGGCCAGACGTTTTATGCTAATTGAGGATCATGTCACGGTGAAAGGGGACGAGGTAGGTTTAGGAGCGGGGGTTCAGTGCGTAATAGAAGGGTCGGCAAGATCTAAGAGTCTACGAGGATCGCTTTACTCTGGCTCGTTCGTACAAAAAAGGGACCGAGAGAAACGATGAGAATAACATTGTTGTTGGCCGAAGTAGGCGTCTCTACGAACATAGCCTCGATATCTGAAAATCAGAAAACCATTCAAAGCAAAAGCCATTAAGAGCGGGATATCAATACTCTCTATTCTTGAACGAAAAATTCAAAAGGAAATCTCTCTAGAAGGAAAAAAGAAACCCAATGCATGCCTGCAATTCCTGACCCCGTCTTCATCATTCACAAGTATCATCGCCAATCAAATTCATTCCCCCAATCTAGACAAACCGTCCCCCGCTCCTCCTCCCCCCTCACCTCAAATCGGAAGCGGCTTCCTCTCCTGCCTGTAATGATCCGCAATCAAAAAAGCCAACTCAAGCGCCTGCTTCTCATTCAACCGCGGATCACAGAAACTCGTATAATTGGTGCTCAGATCATCCTCGTCCAAGTTCTCTCCGCCGCCCAGACACTCCGTCACAGCATCTCCGGTGAGCTCGAGGTGCACGCCGCCCAAGTAGCTGCCCTCGCGCCGGTGAATGTCAAGCGTCTCGCGCAGCTCGGAGAAAATGTCCGCGAACTGGCGGGTCTTGACGCCGGAGGGCGTGGACATGGTGTTGCCGTGCATGGGATCGCACTGCCAGACGACGCAGCGGCGGTACTCGCTCGACTCGACGGCGCGGATGTGTTGGGGGAGGAGGTCGCGGACGCGCGAGGCGCCGTAGCGCGTGATGAGGGTGATTTTTCCCGGCTCGGCCGTCGGGTTGAGGGTGCGCAGGAGCACGAGGAGGTCCTCGGCGGGGGTGGTGGGGCCGACCTTGATGCCGATGGGGTTGGCGATGCCGCGGAAGAACTCGACGTGGGCTCCGTCGATTTGGCGCGTACGGTCGCCGATCCAGAGGAAGTGGGCTGACGTGTCGTAGTATTCCTTGACTGGAGGCTCGGGGACCTCGCCGGTGGGGGGGGATGAGGTGAGGCGCGGGCGCTCGAGGAGGCGGGTGAGGTTCTGCTCGTACTCGAGCACGAGACCTTCGTGGCTGGTGA
Organism: Scedosporium minutisporum; assembly: GCA_034774675.1. Taxonomy (NCBI): domain Eukaryota; kingdom Fungi; phylum Ascomycota; class Sordariomycetes; order Microascales; family Microascaceae; genus Scedosporium; species Scedosporium minutisporum. The sequence continues at coordinate 14,108 of SJVG01000272.1, forward strand.
AGAGATCTACGGTGTCGAGGGTGTCGGTGCGGTTAGCGCCGATGGTGTGGAGGAAGCGGAGCATGTCGGTAATGGAGTGGACGGTTTCCGAGTACTTGGCGCGAAGGGTAGGGTCGCGGACGTGGCCGAGGTCCCAGTCAAGGGGCCGGTGGAGGTCTGCGATGCCGGACGAGAGAGAGGCGCGGATGTAATTGTGCGTGGCAGCGGAGTGATGGTAGGCTCTACACAGGTCCTGTTAGTGAGTTCTTCATCATCCTTTCCTCCCTTCATACTTGGCTTCCAAACGTACTGTACGAGTCTCCCCGCATCAATCGTCCTCTCCTCGATCGGATACCCATTTATAATGTCGCCCTTGAAACTCGAAACCTCCCTCCCATCGACAATCTCCATGGGGCTACTCCGCGGCTTGGCATACTGCCCCGCCATGCGGCCGATCCTGACGACGCGCTTGTCGGCACCCCAGATGAGCACCAAGCTCATCTGCAGCAGGAGCTTGATCTTGGACTCGATAGCGGACTGCTCGCAGTAGTCGAAGAGCTCGGCGCAATCGCCTCCCTGCAGGAGGAAGGCATTGCCCTGGGCGACATCACGGAGGTGGGCTTTGAGGGAGACGATCTCGCGCGGGTGCACGATGGGAGGGAGCCGCGCGAGCTTGGTGGTGGCGGCGGTGAGGGCGGCTTGGTCGGCGTATTCGGGGACGTGCTTGATGGGCTTGGTGCGCCAGGAGTCGGGGGTCCAGGCGGGGGCCTCGGGGGTTGTTTGCGAGGTCATTGCGAAGATGGGCTTTGGGAATTGGGTTGTGGTTGAGGGTGTCAAGGGAGAAGAGTGGAGTGAGTCAGAGGGAGAAAGGATATAAGGGAGGGGATGGCTTCTAGGTGAAAGAGCGGATGAGATTACTAGGACGAATAGAAACACAACGCAAGATGACTCGATGTACTTGTAGGATGAGAATAAAGAAATAATATGGAGTAGAAAAGAAACTAGGACGGTGGGCGAAGATAATTGAAATTGAGTTCTCTAGGGACAGGCCAACAGCCAGATTCGTTTTTTTTTTTTTTCTTTTTTCGTCAATTCCTTGTTAAACCGTTGCTGACCGACAGAGCGGAAAGACCCAGCTACAAATGTGGGGGACACCTTCCACAGTTTCAGCCAGCCCATATTACTTCGCATGACTCGCTACTTCGGAGCTTATTCCGGGGAAGGCGCAATTGGCCAATGGCTTCGAGGCAGGAGCATTGGGTTGTATTTGACCAGTCTGGAAAGAACGGCCTGGGACTCGTGAAAGTTCCCACAGGAAGTGAACGCCGAATCTCGGAGCAGATCTACTCCGCGAAGTTTCCTTCATGTAGAAAGCGGAGTTTGTTCTCCATCGCCAATTATTTCTTCGGTGTCCTTTGTGTCGACACCAAAACAGAGTTCGAATCGCTTTAAACCCTTATAGTGTAGGCTTCTAGTGGTGTGGTGAGTAATATGCTACACTGCACTCTTTCAAGAGCTTTGCTAACAGCCTTGTCTATCCCATGTGGGGTCCTCAAAAAGAAGAACCCCACCATCCGACCAGCCTTACAAAATAGTACATCTCATCAACTTCACCTCCTCAATTCTTCCACCAACTCATCCACACAACATCAACACAACCTTCTGTTGAAATCCCACCACACCACCCACAATGTCCGCCAAACCCACCCAAAACCCCGACGCGGAAGAGGAGACCCCCGTCGCCAAGTCCGCCGAGGACCGCAAGGCCGCCAACGCCCTCGCCCACCTTGACGCCCGCGACGAATCCTCGGCCGCGAGCAACGTCGACCAGGATGCCGTCAGCGCCGCTATGAAATCGCTCGGCGGTGGTGCGGCGGGTGCTGGTGGGGCTGGTGCGAAGGGGTTGCCTCTTAGGAATAAGAACGTTAAGGTCGATCAGGCGGATGTTGCGTTGCTGGTAAGCTTTCTTTTTACTTTCCGATGGAGGAACGGGGTATTGGAAATTTGGAAGGATGTATGAGCGAGGACATTTTGCTGACTCTGGTGATTTCTTGTGCGTTAGGTCGAGGAACTGGATCTTCCTAAGGCGAAGGCGGTGGATCTGCTAAAGGCGCATGATGGCGATGCTGTTGCGGCCATGAAGGCCTTTGTGCAGATTAGGGTATAGATGGATAGAAGGACCACTTACAAACTTTCCGAGCCGTAACGCGAACGAGGCTATACAAGCCAAGTCGAATGGGTGGACTGGAAACTATCCTACGTGTGTGTCGAAGATGGATTCACTCTACCCAAATGGGAAAAACGACACCGATCGACTGAGACTGCCAGCAATCGGAAATGGAAGGACTTCAAGGACAGCGGTATTTACATTTAATATCCTCCTTCGAGTTCGCCACAGCGAATAGCGATCATCTACTATCTTGGAAAGAAAGGAGCAAAAGTTAGACCCAGGTTCAAGGACGAGCCAAAAGCGCGGTATCAATATTCGGTATCTCACTCATGACCCAGGCCAATGTCTAGCCACTACTCGATATAGTGCAAATGAGTGAGCACAATCTGGTATTGGTTGATAAAAACTCGGAAACAATCCTGTCCGGCCATGCCCATTCCCAATTTCCCCAAAAAACGCCAAGTAAAACAAAACAATACAAATATGCCAACACAAAAGTCCGTTCTCTTCTCATCCTGTGCCGAACCCAGGGGACCCAGGCAGTTTGTGAGAAGAGGATCTGATAATCCAGACAGAGTATAAAAACACACACAAAACCTTCCACACACCAAGTAGATCCACGAATGGTAATCCCCACAGGAGGTAAACAAGGAAACACCAAGCTCAGTTCCAAGCCTTCGAGAGTGGGCTCCCCACCTTAGGCGCAAACTGCAAACTCTTCCTCCTCGCCGCCATCAACCTCATCATCACCTGCGGGTCCTTCTCAGGACTAAACATGTCCCGACCCAACTCCTTAAACGCATCAGCCGACAACTTCTTAGGCGGGCACGTCCTCATCAACAAGTCCTGATCAGCAGGAGAGCCGCCAGCCTCAGTGGGCGTGTCAGGCGTGATGTTCTCCACGTAGCGCGCAATGGCGTCGGGCGCGGGAGTCTTGGGAACGGGCGTCAGCATGGCGAGGTGTCGCCAGTCGTCGCCCTCATCGTCGCCCTCGGCGTCCTGCTCTCCGTCGAGGGGGACGGCGAGCTGCTCGGGAGGGGTGCGCATCCAGACCGTGCTGTCGCGGCGGTTGGGGAGCGGCGTGCTGGGCACTGTTTTGGCGTCGCGGCTTTGCTTGACGGGGCTCGTGACGAGGGTGCCGTTGAGGTTTGCAAGGGCTTTGGGCTCCATGGACTTCCTGCGGCGGGCGCCGCCGCGGGGGACGAGGCTCGTGTCGATGCTGTATGGTGCCTCGTCGAGCCACACATTGTCCCTTTCACAACTAGAGAGAAAAATCGTTAGAACTGATATTAAATTAGTGTCGCAAGTTAAAGAAACCGAACTTACTCAAGAACCCAGGTGACACCCACGCACTGCACGACGCCATTGCTCTCGCGAACCCTCTCAAGGGTCCTCTTGCTACCGTCCTTGTACACGACGTGGGTGATTCCAATCCGCGAAGTTTCCTGCGAGTTCCAGTTCCAAGTCTTCACACAGCGAGCCCCCATCTGAGTGAGTAAATCAACAAAGATGCTGCTGGCGTCGGCTCCCTCGCTTGTGTGCACGTCGACATAGACCACTGCACCTCTAAGCAGGGCCGGATCGAGGTGCTTGTGAGGGCTGCGAGGCGGCGTGCCCAGAGTCGACCAGAGGTCCGAGTCGCCAGAAGGGGTATTGGGGGTATACCGATCCCGATCCTTCTTGGTCGGGGTATAGGAGATGACAGTAGCGCTTCTCTTAACGCCGCTGGGCCGGGAAACTGGCAGACGAGAAACGCTGTGGCGCCTCTTCTTAAGAGGGCTGGGGGTGGAATCGTCCGCTGGCTTGAGGGGGACCTTGGACACGGTGTGGAACTCCCTGGCAATTGGTACCCGGGCAGGGGTGTGGGGAGGGACTGCGGGACTCGCCTCCCTGTGGCTCTCGATAATCGCAGGATCAACGGGTACCTGGTTCTCGTCGCCGTAATCCTGGCTGGCCTCAGATAGAGAGTCTTCATCTTCGCCGTCCTGGTTGGCGAGAACCTCGTCGACCTCCTTAGGGGCCATAAGGGACATCTCCTGCGCCTCAGCAACAAGTTCCATGTCCTCGTCGGTGATGGGGACATCTTCAAACACCGGATCTATCAGCGCTGCGATATCCGCATCGATAGCGGCCTCGATGGCAGCCTCAAAGTCCTCAACATCCTCCGTGTTCCTTACGGACATTTCGTCCTCAAAGAATGACGGCTTAGCCGTGGGCTCCTCCATGATACGCTGGCTGCTAGAAGAGGAGGCACGCTTCACAGGGCTAGCGGCAGGCCAGGCACCAAACTTGACCACGAGAGGCGTATAGCCGACACCAGACGCCGAAGGCGCAATAGACTTGCGTCGAGACCCGGCCGAAGGAGTATTGATGGAACGGACGGGGCTTCGCGAGTTACGGTAAGGCTTGCGCTGGATGCTGGAGGTGAGCTCATCCTCCGACTCATCATCGAGACCCTGAAAAGGGTTGAGGTCCTTCTGACGAAGACCATACCGGAAACCATTCTTAGGAGGCGAGTTGGGAGGGGTGGTTGTACCAGTGGGGCTCAGAGGCTGCTCTTCGGGTTCAGCCGGAGCCGGCTCCTCGACGTGAGGTTCTTCGACAGCCTCAAAGACGTCCGTCATCTCGTGGTCATCAAGCTCAATGGTGCTGTCGGACTCCTCTTCCGCCTCTTGGGCAGAGTTAACCTCATCGGCCTTGACATGCTCCTTAGCCGGAGGGCTCATAATTAGTGATATCTCGTCCTCCGTCACCTCGTCGACAGTAGTCATTTCCAGATCGAGGGCAGGATTAGCATCACGAGGAAGCACAGCAGACAGACGACCAGGGAACTTGAGACTGGGAAGTGGCTGAGCAAAGAGGTTGCGCTGTACCGGCTGCGGGTCGATATCGGCCTCATCGTCATCCATAAGCAATTCCGAAGGCTTGGCCTGAGACGTAGGAGCCGGTGTCGACAGAATCGTGGGCTTGGTAGCGGGGGTCTGAGCCATATCCTGGCTCACCAAAGAGAGCTTGATAGCCGACATGGGCCGCTTAGCAGGTGACTGAAGAAGAGAAGTCCTGAAAGAAGGGGTGGCCGCAGTCGATGACTCGGGTTTCGACAGGGAACAGGGCACTACGGCTTTGAGTGCGGATGGAGGTCGCTTGGCGGGGGACTGCAGGAGAGACGCCTTGAACGGCGTAGCAGATCCGTTGGTAGACTTGGCACCCGACTTGGCTGTCGATGTAGACAGCAGCTGCATGGTATCGGAGCGCTTGGCGGGAGACTTCATGGCATCCTTGTAAGGTGAAGGGGGAGGTCGTTTGGCAGGGCTGACGAGAGCCATGGTGAGTTCCGGCTCCTCGGGGGAGGCATTGCTGACCGTCAATGCCTGCTTCCCCGCACAAGCCGCGATCTCAACCTTCTTACCCTTGACGAGGGTGCTTGACGCCGGAGGCTTGATGGGGCTCTTGCGAAGGGGTGTCTTCTCCGGCGCCGCAAGCTCGTCCTCGGATGGATAGTCTCGGGGGGCGGAAAGCTGTGTAATCTTCTTAGGGCTTAACGGCAGCTTCTCGCTCGCCTTCGAAGCGGCACGAGTAGTAGTTCTGGTGGCACGAGTAGTCCTCGTAGCCGTGGCGGTAGCTGCAGACCTGGCCGCGGTAGAAGCAGTAGGCGCCGTGGCAGCAGCCCTCCGCACAGGACGACCTCGAAGTCCAGTAGCGGGCTTAGGATCTGCCTGCTTAGATTTCGCAGAAGTGACGGGGTCGATATTCTCCTTCTCCGGCTCCTGGAATGTAACAGTCTTCTTGACTGTGGCCTTTGTCGTCGTCGTTGTCGACATGGCTCGAGAGCGCGTGGTCGTCTTGACCGGCTCGGGTTTGGGTTCCTCATTTTCTTGTGTTGTGATTTTTCTAGGGCGGCCTCTTCGGGGCTTTACGGGCTCTTCCTCTATTGGCTCGGGGGGCTCGACTACCTTCCTTGCCCGTGTCCTGGTGGCTCTCGCGGCCGTGTTGGAAGCTGGAGCCTTAACTTCAACTGCGGGCTCCTCTACCTTCCTAGGTCTGCCTCGAGGCCGAGCCGTCTTTGCAGGAGCTGCAGCAGCCTCGATTCCGTCCTCGTGGTCATTATCATCAGCTCGGGCTTTCCTCTTGGCCGATGTGGTTCTGGTTGTGGTGGTCGAGCTGCTGGCGGTGCTCGCGGCGGCCTTTGCTTTGGCCGCCGCTGTGACAATTTTGGTGGTTCTTGCCGTCGTCTCAACAGCTTTGGCGGCTGCTCGGGAGCGGGTCATTCGCTTTGGGGGTGAATGGGGATCCATCTTGGGCAGAATCGATGGGATGTTTGACTTGGTGATAGTGACTCGGGAAGTTAAAAACAGAGTCGAAATATCGTCTTTAGGGGGATTAGAATAAAACTGATTCCATTGATGGAAAGAAAAGGTTTTACCCTCGGGCCCTCTGTTGCTGCTGTAGTTAGTAGGAGTGGTTGCTGTCGTTGAAGGGTTGGAGTCTCGGATGAAGAGGTGAAGATTCCAAGCTTGGTCGAGGTGCTGCGGAGGCTGTTGATATGAGACAGAGAGCTTCACCAATCCTTGTTTACTTTGAGTGGTCGCGCGTGTGCCGGTTGCCTGGCAACAGAATGAGACCCACTCTAACAATGTACAACAATTTGAATGGACATTGTTCACCGTTACGAAGTATCTCGGCTATACATCGGCACAATCTTCCAATTTATTTCGAAGTCAGAAATACCTGTCCTTCGGAGTACTTCATAAGTTGATGTGTTATTAGTGCATGTGAACAACAACTTTTATCCTTCAAAGACTGGGATTAATTACCATTTAAGGCAGCATATAATAAGCTACGAAGTATTTACGGTCGAAGTATCCTGACATAAGACTTGGTCAAGATTTCGACTGGGTCGAGTAAGGTCTCCCAGAGCGAGGCAGGTTAGCCGTTAGCCGTCATCGTCATTAACAACACTCTACGTGTTTCTTGAGCATTGAGCATCAACAGAGGGTTCCGTGCCACATGAAGAGAGCACACTCATTGGCTAGCTCCGAAGCCAGGGATCATTGAGAAGCTGCGCGGCCGTCTTCCTATCCTCAGGACGCCATTGAAGCATCCCCCTCACGAATGTTAGAAACTTCTCCTTCTTCTCACCTTCGAATCGCGTTACCGAATTGGCCAAACTCGTGTCGCAAGGCACGTCGACATCGGCCTTCCATTCTCCTAATTTCAAGTACGGATTAGCACGTGTGTGTCTGGCATCGTGATTGTAGCCGGCTCAGAGAAGGAATCAATGTACCATCTTCAGTAAAGAATTCCGTGCTCCTCCTACCCCTCCGAAGAAGATCTAGAGGCGGAGGTCCTAGCATGCCAACTAGCTCTGCGAGATGGGCTCGGGTGGTGTATTTGTTCTTCTTGGGGTCATCCCCGTAGAATAGGTGTCTGCCCTCAAAAAGGTCCCAAATCTTTTCGCAAAGTGGTTAATAAAATGTCATCATCTCCTGGAGAATCGTAATTTGCAAGTGAGATATACCATGACGCCCACGTTCCATATATCCACGGGATAGCTCCATCCGGCCATCAACATAACCTCAGGCGACCTGTACGCATTCGGTTGCGCGTCGTGGTTTCTCTTCACATCCCCTCGAACGGCAGCCCCGAAGTCACTGAGAACAACATCGCCAAAGTCGTCAGGCAAATCGAGCCGTCTCGAGGCGTAGATCGCGGCACCATCCACAAATTTCCTAGCCGACGGGTTCTCCAGCTCGTCTTTAGTAAAGGCCTCTAGGACTGACCGATCGACCAGTTCTTGCAAGATATTGTCGGCTTTGAGATCTTGTAAAGTAGTCAGAGCTTGCAGAGAAATAAGAACTATGCTGATTGATGGCCTACCTGTGCGGACGAGACGGCATTCTCTATGCAGATAATCGAGAGCAAGAAACAGCTGGGCTAGACCTGCTTTCAAGAGGTCCTCGGTGAATTTATGGGTGGGATTTCGTCGGAGCATGTCTCTCCAGCTATCCCACATTGGCTTCTGCACAAGACAGAGGTGTTGCCCTCCATCACGTTGAAGCTTGAATGAGTCTAGAGCAGTCCGGATGTGTCGGTAGCCTGGGTGCGAAGGATTAGCCTCACCAAGATGCGCGCATAACTCAACCTCGTCCTGGCCAATTTCTTGTCTAAAAATCTTCAATGCAACATATTTATACTCTCTACAAATACAGTCGTCAGCTTCCTGGCTTACTTGGGTCTCGGCTTGGTTGACCTAGCTGAAGATTCCGCGCGAGCCAAACAGTAGATGTTGTCCCAAAGCCCAATTTGCCTAGGACCTGGTATTTGGAAGCGTAAACATCCCCAATGTTTACCGGGTAGTACAGCACAGTCTTGAATTCATCAAACTGCTCTTCCTCAAGGATGGCGGAATCCTTCACGATAGCAAATCCTGTAGTCGGAAACTGCAGCGGTATAGATGGGGACCGTCGCAACGAGGTTTTTATTAAATTGAAAAGCGATTTTGAAGGATGCGCCCAACCCTTGAAGTGCGCGCAACATCAATTAATCGACACAACATAGAACAAATTGATCTCTCCTCAGCCCCTTCACTTCAAGACTCATTTCCACCTCGCCTTTCGTCAGCCATCACTGCGATTATTATTCCTAGACAAGTCCCGCAAGAGGCGCAGACTATATAGTGTGTATAATATGACGGGCTTCATCTAAATACGAGCGCCCTGTCGTCGAGATCATCCTCACCCACCACACCTTCTGACGCCAGCGTCTCTTTTACTCAAGCATACCAAAAATCGTCGACAATGGCTCTCCCTATGCCTCGCGGATATCGCTCCACCTCCGAATATCCTTCCCGAGAGGAGCAGGCCGACACCATTATTCGAGTCGCTGCCTACCACCGTAGAGACTATTGTCTCTCTGTGATATGGTTCTCGCCCCGCGAGCACATCAGGATCCGTCCGTCAATAGCGACGCCCTTCCCGCGAACGTCGAATACAGGTCTCGGCTCCCTCGATCGACTACCCCCCGAGCTCTTGCATGACGTGCTGTTACGTCTGGACATGCAATCTCTATTCAACTTTCGACAAACAAATCTCGCATCGAGACAGATGGTAGATTCTCTTAAGCCGTATCGGATGGTAGTCACGCACGCGCTGAACCTTCTCTGCGCGTTGTTACGAACACGACTTGCCACCGGCGTTTCCCTATTCGACTTTTACTCTGCACTGTGCACCAAGGCTTGTAGACTTTGCGGCGAATTCGCCGGATTTATCTCACTCCTAACATGGACTCGGTGCTGCTTTAAATGCCTCCGAGGAGCCCCGGAAACGGAAGTGAAATCCCTTTCCTCTATCTGGAAGAAATTCCACTTGACTAAAGCCGAATTAAACCAGCTAAGGTCATTCAAGACTTTACCTGGGATATATACGATGGAGGAATCCAAATACAAATCCCGCATTACAGTTGTTTCTAGTTACCAAGCCATGTTGGTTTCCGGACAGAAGGAGCATACGATAGCACAACAAGCACAGGACGTGAACAGTCAAAAATTCCGCTTTATGGGGTCGTGTGCGCTTCGTTATTATGATAGACAAACCAACAGAATCGAGCGTGGAATGTCGTGCGCCGGGTGTCAACTCGCCCTCGAAAATACATTATTGGCTCTAGAGGAGAGAAATGGGCCTCTATGAGGCTCGCGACAAGGTACACGCGAGAGATGGCTTTTTAGATCATTTTCGATGGTGTGAGCAGGCACAGTTCCTCTGGAGATCGAGTGGCAAAGGCAGCCACCAGCCGACTGAGCTACCAATCGGCGCTCAGAGAGGGGGCTATTTTGATCATAGGGAATGATATTGCGACCAGGTTGCCTACAAAGCATTGATCGAAGCAGAGAGCATCCCGAGAATAGGCAAATTTCCGGACTTCCCAGCGTAAACCGACGAAAAAGATTGGCCTTGGGGCGCGCATATCAGCTTTTCCGACATCAAAAGATGTCAACAACGCACCCTGCGGGGAGAGCCAACACAAGCTGTGGCGTCCGGATGACCTTCTGACACCGTCTACCGTCGAGCCAGGCCCACTAGTCTAGGGGCGCAAATCTTCCTGCGAGCGACGGAGTATATTTCGGGTTCGCGCGCAATCACGAAGGCTGCTCAGCTGAGGGCGAATACTTCGGGCTTAGTGGCAACCGACGGAATGCCAACGGGGACGTTGATTGGCGATAGCTTGAATAGTAGAGGATTGACTGGACGTAAAACCGTAGAAGTACATCGTGGTCGCGAATGTAAGATAGGCATACGCTAGCAATAGTCTGTCACGTCTTCAAGGGCGTGTTCGACATTCGCGTTGACATCATGAGCATCTGGCCCCGCCGCGACAAGGCAAATAGCCCGGTTAATGCCGCCGAACTCGGGATGTGTTGCTGACCCCCGCGTAGTAATAAGAGTAGTAGGAAGTGCACGGAGTAGGCAGCCTCACCTAAGGCAGTCAAACTACTCATAGAACCGCCCGAGATACGCGTGAAGGGTATCGATAGAAAACGCATCCCTAGGCATAGACACTTCCATCCAACCACCCGCCTAATCCAAGGATCACAAGGCGGCCCAATTCAGTCGACCCATCTGCCGATACGCCCTTCTTCTCCATATCATCTAGGAGCTTATCAATATAAGCTCCGGCGGCAGAAAGGCAGAGGATGTGAGCGATAGCACAGTGGAGCTCGAGGAGTCGCCGCGAAGGGGGTTCAATGGTCCGGTTCTCGGTGAGGAAGAGCGTGCGTGTGACAGGAAGTAGACCTCGTACGATAGGAGGGGGAAGAAACGAGTCGATTCGGTAGGTGTGCGGCTCCGCATCGGACATAGGCTGGAAGAAAACCTCAAAGTTACCAAAGAGGCGGTGGAGATTATGGGTGAGCGTGAGAGCGTTCCGTGGCCGGTCGATATCGTCACCTCCAATGAGGTGGATTACACCATTATCGAACATATTGAGGATATCGAGCGCGGCTTTTTTCAAAGGATGCTAGCCCAGATGTCAGTCAAGATGATCCTTTGTTGCCGTGAGTTATCAGAGACCAACCAGTTCGGAGCCCTGTTCCACCTTTGTAAGTGCATGGGGAAGGATATGAGCGACTTCCAGATCCTCGAAGTGAGATTCGTCTCCAAGCATATTCCCATCATCATCTGTCGCCTCATCGCCACTCCTTCTAATACGCCTTGTTGCTTCCGTTACGTCAAAGCGGCGGCTAATTACGCAACGATTGCGGTCGCGGATGAGACAGTCACCCCGAAGTTCTGACAACCGACCTGGTGTTCCAACAAAGTCTTGGACCCCGCCCCCTTGCGCTTGCTGTATTGCAGAATGGTACGCCGGGGAAGGCTGAGGCGTCTTCTTGGTAGAAGCTCGTACTAGGAAAATATCAGCAGAGACGAACAGAGGAAGAGGACGGCCAAAGAAGGGGAGAAAAGGGTCTATCCCTACAGGGTAAGAAGAAGTGGTCGAAGAGATGGTCTGCAAAACGAAACAAAGCCGAGCCAAGGGGCTCCTCTAGTTGGTCGCCGCCAAAATCAACATCATCTTCATGGTCCATGGAGAGCTCGAGTGCCCGCGAAAAGGCCTGCAGAAAAATATCTTGGGATTCTGCGGAGCGTGCATATTCATACGTGAGACGGACGAGCTTGGGACGGTTGTACTGGTCACTTGTGTTGATGCTCCCCCTTGTACTCGCAGCTTCAAAGTGGTTGACGATGTGGTAGAACTTGCGCTTTGCTCGAGCACGCTTGTCATCTTCTAGCGGCACCGTCGAGGAAAAATGGATGATGCCCTCAAGGGACGATTGATGGCGGTGATGAGATGTCATAGTGGCAACTGTTGTGGATGAGAATTACATTTGATCAGGGTTGATTTGAGAATTCACATTGAATGTGCTGGAATTTCAATGCTCTGGTAGAAGATATTCTCAGTTGCTTCACTCAGCACGGATAAATTGTTGATTAGCGCCCGATTGGCCCGACTCCCCGCCCAAACAGCGGCAGCATACCAACACCCTCCCTGAACGTCCACTATTAATAGCTGTTTCGGGTCTCGCTCTATTGACTGCCTTACCTCACCTGTTGAAGAGACCATCAGGAAAAGAAAAAAGAAGAAAAGACGCTAGCTTTGGAGATCTCATGCAAGCGAGAATATTCCTGGCTAATTCGGTCATAATCAGAGCTTACCTTTGACTGACTGTGCTACAGCACAGGCAAAGTCCAGTCGAGGCTTGGTTTACCTAGTATGGACATTCAGCCTGGCATGTGGCTACCGAGGATCTGGGGTTGAGAGCAGCATTTTCTGAGAGAGTGAGTTTCCCAGAGTCATGAAGGCCAGCAACACTGATATTTAGTCATCTTTACAGATTCTTCAAGGCTGATATGAATTCTCTTCTAAGTTGAATATATTTCTTGAGCTTGGTTAACATGATGGTCTTTGTCCTCTTAGCTAGTAGCTAGAAATTCGAACCCACAGCAAGGCTTTAACACTCCCTGCTAATCATACCTTTTTTAATATTTTTTTTTTAAGGTAGATTCTTGTTAGATTCTATGACTGCATGGCTGGAGATAAAAAGACAGTAATTTTTCAGATCTTTTATTTATTTATTAGCCCACCTTTCTGTCTTTTCTTTTTAGAAACATGCTCACCTGTTTGGATGGACAAGCTTATTGGTTCCTAGAAGGAACTTACGTATTGGCAGTTAAGCCGGCATTCCGTAAGTTCCGCTTCTATGGCCAAGCGGTAAGGCGTCGCACTTGTAGTTCACAGGTATGCGAAGATCCATGGTTCGAATCCGTGTGGAAGCAGCTTTATTTTTTGCCCCTCCGATATTTTCTTTTTCTTCCCATTTTTTTCTTTTTTCCTTGCTTTTTCTTTTTTCCTTGCTTCTTCGCATCTCGCAATAATGATCCACGATGACTCGGATCATATCAGGGTTTTACTGAGAACCGGCGGCCGTCCTCATACCATCCCGTCTCGTCCCGCTTCCCTTTTGGTCACATTCCGGGCGAAACCAGTGTTAAACATGCCTGTCCCGCGGACCCTGCAACTCCATCCCTGCCCTTCCCACGTTAAAGTTCGAAGCCACCAAACCCTCAAAAGCCTTTCCGCGCGTCCAGTAGAAAAGAAGAAGAAGAAAGAGGAAAGGAGAACGAGAGAGCATAGACCGCTCGAGAATGCTGCCGAATCTGATCAAAGTCGATTTGAGTCGACCTTGTCAGGATATAATCACAATCTGGCCCAAAACCATACTTCGTCGAATTAATGAAAATACATAGCGTCAGTTCCGCGGAGGCGCTGCTCTGTGTCAAGGGATCCGTCTCTACCCGGAATCATAAGTCGAGTATTGTGGGAAATCTATCCCTAAAAGAGGCGAGAACCTACGTGGCACCAGATCACCCGTCCACTTTATACTTTACCTCCAGCGGTGTAAGTTGTGTGCCCGGTTCCTGGGCTGCCTTCCTACAAACTGCTGTTGCCCTAGATTCACAGTCACGTCGACTCGAAAGAAGAACTCGTCAATGCCCCAATTCTTTCAATGCCGATTCCTCCAACAATTGAGAATTTCGGGAGTACGAATTTCAATTTGTTTCTCAGCCCAGTCTTCGGAAGTGTCGGGCTTGGCCTTTCTCCTGTGCAAACCAAAACCTCCAGTAAAATGCCAAAGTTCTTCGTTCCTGGCTGACAGGTAATAGAATAAAAAAGTCCCTGCAGTCAGCTTGTCCAAAGTAGGATCCTTGTCGCGCTCCTCCCCCAACCAAGCCCCTCGATTTGCAACAAAAAAGCCGCTAGCTGCCGCATGGCAAAGGTGAGAGGGCTCAGCTGCTTTTCGGTACCGGGGGGTCCAAATTCCCGATGAAACTGGTCCTAGGTCACTTGCGGCGCCCGACGCCCGCGCCTCCGGGTTACATGCAGCACTGATCCGGAGCTAACGAAGAACTCTCCCAGCCCTATGCGACCCCAAGATATCTTACCTCGGTATTAGTGTCTGATACGAAGGAATACGCGGATTGGGGCTGGCGGTGAACAACCCACAGTAAGCAATATGGAAGAAGTCCACAATTGATGCCAAAAGGCTATGCTCCCGCCCCCATACTGCGGCTGCTCGGCCGTTGTACAGCGCTTCATTGGACTGTTTTCGAGGACGGTAAGCTTGTCAAAAAGTGGTATAACCGCTCGTGAGCGTCTAATTTCCATACCGGCACTATACACCCGTTCGGGAGCTTGGCTGGCCTTTTGGCAAGGGTTTGGTCGTCCTAGCAATCCTGGGGTGGGCCAACTGATTGCCTATCCCGGTATAGGTCCGAGACAGGATCAACGTATTTTGCCTGCCAAGGGAATAGATGACGAGTTCATCATGACCTTTGGATGTTGGGCACCAGACATTTGTTCCCCACGAGAACGGAGAAAATAGAATATCCCTATAAGGTTTGATGGAATCCTTCTTCGGATCCCTCCCTTGCGAACTCTCAAATGTTATATTAAGATGAGACTTATGCCCATTAATTTTTTTTCCGAGCGTTTCAGACTTGGCGTCAAGCACGAGCCTAGCTCCACTAGAGGGACGTTAAACATCCGTAAGCTTCTGGAATCCGGCTTTTAACCTCGATTTCCGTTCCCTTTTTCGCTATATTTCTTACCTTTAGCGAAAAGCAAGAGGTGGCTAGCTGGCTCTTATTTCCTTTGTGATCGCTCGATTAGGCAAGCTTTTAACCTCGCGCACCATGAAGCTCTGCACAGTACTCGCGCTCGGCGCCGGGCTCATATCTTCCGGCGCATCCGGTCAGACCGCACCTCACGATGATCGCCTTAACCTACCACGCGCAGCTCCGGACTCTCCATCGGGGGGTTATGCGCCCGCCGTCGTCGACTGTCCGTCTTCGCGCCCGGTAGTGCGCCAGGGGTTATCCCTTTCGACGCAGGAAGCGGACTGGCTGAAAGCTCGAGACCCGAAAACTAAGACCGCACTAAATAACTTCTTGAAGCGTGTGAATGTCGCCAATTTCGATTACGCCTCGTATCTCCAGAAGGACAATGCCTATCCGAGGGTCGCCATTGCTGCGTCTGGTGGCGGATATCGTGCGCTCCTCAACGGTGCGGGTTTCATCACTGCTGCTGATGAACGGACAGGCGGCGATGGAGGAATCTCTGGACTTCTCCAGACGAGCACCTACTTAGCGGGCTTGTCGGGCGGTGGTTGGCTTGTGGGCACCATTTTCGGTAACAACTTCAGTACGATCCCGTCGCTGCAAAACGACAAGGATGTTTGGCAGTTCCAAGACTCTATCATCACCGGACCGCCATCAACAGCGAGAATTGGAGTCCTCGACACTGCCAGGTACTGGAGCGATATTGTGTCCCAAGTTTCTTCCAAGGATAAAGCCGGATTCGAAACTTCCATCACAGACTTTTGGGGTCGTGCCCTCAGCTACCAGCTGCTCCGCGGCGAGGAAGGAGGTGTTGCCTACACCTTCTCATCCATCTCCAACTCGGATGATTTTAAGAACGGCGATACCCCGTTCCCCATTCTCGTCGCCGACGGCCGTGCGCCAAATACCAAGATCATTAACCTCAACTCGACCGTTTTCGAGTTCAATGCTTTCGAGCTGGGTTCGTGGGATCCGACCCTCTCGGCCTTCGCGCCTCTGAGGTACATCGGAAGCGACTTCAACGGTGGCTCGATCAATAGCACCGGGCACTGCGTCCGGGGCTTCGACCAGTTCGGCTTCGTCATGGGCACGTCGTCGTCCCTCTTCAACATGGCCCTACTTACTTCATTCCCCAGCTCGGTCCCGGAGAACATCGTCAACACCATCAAGTCGTTCTTCACGAAACTGGACGAAAATAACAACGATATCGCGCAGTACGTGCCGAACCCCTTCAAGGGGTACAACACCCAGCTCAGCTCCATCGGCACCTCGGACGAACTCAGCCTCGTCGACGGCGGCGAGGATCTCCAGAACATCCCCCTGCAACCCGTAATTCAGCCTCACCGCAACGTCGATGTCGTCTTCGCCGTCGACTCTAGCGCTGATAACACCTACAGCTGGCCCAACGGCACTGCGCTTCGCGCGACTTACGAGCGCTCCATGGATCCCATCGCCAACGGCACGCAATTCCCCGCTGTCCCCGACGACAACACCTTCATCAACCTGAAGCTCAACCAGCAACCCACGTTCTTCGGCTGCTCCGTCGCCAACTTCTCATCCCAGTCAAACGTCCCGCCCTTGATCGTGTACATCCCCAACGCCCCCCTCTCCACCTTCTCCAACGTCTCCACCTTCGACCCCACGTACACGATCGAGGAGCGCAATGCCATCGTCCAGAACGGCTTCAACGTCGCCACTCGAGGAAATGGAACCTTGGACAGCCAGTGGCCAACTTGCGTCGCCTGCGCCATCCTCAGCCGCAGCTTCGACCGCACGGGCACCGAAGCCCCGCAGGCCTGTAAAGACTGCTATAGCCGCTACTGCTGGAACGGAAGTCTCAATACCACCCAAGCGTCCACTTACGAACCCGGACTCATTCTTAACGTGGGCAGCACCGCTGAATCGTTGGGTGTGAGGGCTAGTGCGTCCGCGTCCCTGTGGCTCGTTGTAGCTGCTGCTACTTGGCTCGTTTTCGGGTCGTAAACTCTGTGGGGGGGCTGGATCGACTCGAGAGAGGAACGCCATCCATGTTTTCCTTTTCATTTCTAATGATGCATCCGCATCCCCTATTTGTTTCACATAACTCTTCCTTTTTCTTTGTTTCTGGATTTCGCAATAGAATTCGGGCAGGGGTTAATTTGGACAGCATTTGATGGTTGCGGTTTGGTATTTCACAAGCGCATTGTATTTATGTTTTTGGACATACCTGTTTGGGAATAGTCGAAGGCATTCCTGTGTATGAAGGGGAAGAGCTCTCTGCCTTGTATCGAGATTTCACAGATACTTTTTAATCAGATCTAGGGTAGATGAATGAGTAAAAATACCAACACCGAACGGCATGGAGCTTCGGGATCCCCATCGCGTATTGAGATCACCGTCCGGGGGCACGAGCCTAGGATGGCAGTGGATGCCGTGAAATGGAGTGCGCCTTGAGGTTCCGACGCAGCGTCTTCGCGTCGACAGATCGATGAAGGCATCAGCTTATCAACTTGTGACTTGTATTCCATTACCCACACTCGGCGGAGGCAGGAGTACAGGACTCGCTAGTGTTGTCCTCCTCATAGATGTAGACAATACATCGACATCGTCAGTGACAACAAAAAAGCAGTGACTTTTTGTACGGCCTATGGAATCTCTAAGCTCCATGCTTCAAGTCCGGCCTGCCTCTTCAAGGCGTCCAAGTCCGACGCCTATGAGTGACAGGTGACATCAATATCGATAAGTTCAATGCTGTACACATCAAAGATCGTCCACCTCACATGGCAGCTCCGGTCATATCGAGACCAGAAGCAGCCGGGCAAAAAAAAAAAAAAAAAAAAAAAAAAATCTCCAGTACTAAAACGTGGTTATTTTATTTAGTATTCATTCATGCTTGTGCTATAGGATGCCAATCCCACACCCTCCATGACCAACATATGCTAGTATTCAAAAACCCCAATGTCAATCTTTCAGGACCTGCTATTTCTGAAAATGCTGTGCTCTCTGCGAACCGTAACACATCGATTTAATTAAAAGGGAAGCGGAACGAACTGGTCAAATTCTGATGAAGCTAAGGAAACGAAGGGAATATCACACACAGAATATGAAATAAACAAGAACCTGATGCGTCCCCGATGTGTACAAGAATGGCAAGTATATAACAGCTATGAAAATTGAGAAGAGAGAGTTAAATATTTTTTTTTCGTCTCAGTCATGGACTCATCTCATATACTCGGGGTTGTGTAAGCCAGACAGGAGCAAACAACGTCCCCCTAAAAACCATCAACGCTCCTCGCCCTAAGATGCGACTAGATAAGGAAATCGAATCGGCTACTAGAACCCCCAAGTGCTCCGTTTTGAGTATTCGTCGTCTCTATTCTGGGCATCGTAGGTTCAAACACTTGGTCCTCGACTCCGACGACAACGGGGGGCAAAAAAAGAGAGAGAAAACGAGAAAAAATAACAAGTAGAAAGGGAAAATGAGTAGGTACTACGGACAGTAGAACCTCATTGGACACTATTTGAGCAACGGGAGCTGACCCTCGACCTTGACATCCCTGACACCATCAGGCATCACACGTAACCACTCTGCCCAGTTCTCGATGTCGAAGAAATCATCCTTCAGCCGCATCGAAAGATGGATCTGGGGGCCCATGTGGTCTGCCGCGAATGGTAGGCTAGTCCTGTGGAGACGGCACAGTTGAATGGAGGGAAGTCTGGGATTGCCCGTAATCTGTAAGTGGAGGGGAGCAGGAATGCTCGATATCCATTCACGGTCGGGATTCTGGTCCTGGATCATCTTTGGATACATGGATAAGAGCTTGGCATGTAGGTGGGCTGCCGTTAATGAGTTATGGTTAGGGCCCCTGGCCTTATTTCGAAGCTCGTCTGTTAGGGCTCTGGTGAATGCGCATCGATCAAGTAACTGGAAATGTTCCTCGGATGAAGCCGCGGCGATCAGCTCCAAGACACCCTGCTTCCTCTCAACGTTTGGTGAAGGATAATACGCAGCGTCCATAATGATGAGCGTGTCTGAGCAGGCCTCTTCCAAGATCTGCTGGATACCGCTCCACCGTATGGTAGACGCCTTTTCCCTGTCACGGGAACTAAGAATGTCATGAAGTCAGTCCCACGCGATACAACATAAGAGAACGGCGAGTTTCGAATCACTCGCATGACCCTTCTGTAAGGGGAATCCATCTGTATTGCACATCTTACCTTGCAAGTACCATCTCTTTATTCCGGTCGAGATAGGTGTGCCCATTGTAGTAAAGAATTTTTAGGACATCGCGTTGGTCCCGGTCATCCGCGAAGGCGGTTATCTGTTGCAGGAGCCAACGCAGAGGATTCCTGCACTCATCCGAAGGCGACGGGATCTTCTGCTTTTGAAACGTATATCTATACTGCTTATCGAAGACGTCGGCCAGGTCCTGTACAGTCGCACTCAGCACTTCGTCGTCGTCATCTTGCCAGTAGAGGAGGAGCGCTTGCGCGGCCGAATAGCGCCCCCGGTGTGGGGTTGAAAAGATTCGCGAAGCGTGACTTTCGAGGACGGCTCGGAGGCTGTCGATGCCCGGCACCGCAGGGGGTTTTCCTGATGGGAGCGGCGTACGAAGCCGCGACTCGCTTTGCGGAGGTGATTGGGTAGGGCTTTGTGCGGGCCCAGAGTCAATGTCCATAGCATCTGAGGAATCTCTCCTGAAGACAGCGTTGACATGGTTATTGTGATTTAAAGAACTATGGTTCGTTGTCGGTGCTGGGCTGATCGGTCTAGCACCTGTTAAAGGCGCAATGTCCGGAATATTCGGGCTTAACGACCGGTGATACTTCTGATACTTCTTCACGGCATCCTCCCAGGTCATGTTATGGTGACTTGGGTGGCACTATAACCCAGAAAGACCACAGCAAGAGGTGACATGTTAGTGAGCTCCTTCAACCACAAACCCGACGTCGATGGGGCGACTTATAGGCAGTGTTGCGCCTGGGCTGGATAGAAGAAAAAAAAAAAAAAAAAAAAAAAAAGAAGAAGAACGGCGGAGTGGCATTTGGGGTTCATGTAAACGAAACCGTGCACGGGACACAACACTTACTGCGACGCGACGTCTTCGGCATTCAGAGCAGGCGCCTAGCTTTCTGATGAGAGCGGCCTTCTCTCTTTGTTGCTGGGACAAGGGACCAGTCCGCCTCCTGCTGGCGCGACGGTTGTTAGAGAGGTCGGAGCCATCCTTGACAGAGAAAATGGACTGGTGCGGAGTGGGGGAAGTTTCGGCACTATACGATGTGTTGTTGTTGGCACCTTCGACCGACAGACGGGCAGTCCCGGCCGCCGTGGTGGTCGCGGAAGCCTGGGTGGAGATGCAGGAAGCGGTATCCTTTCTCAATGGTGGCGAAACCGACTGGTTATGGGTAGGGGTCGGAGGTCGTGGCTGCTGAGTTGAGCCGCCTGGAGGACCGCCGTGCCCAGGCGGAGGGGCGGGGGACCTCGATTCATCGGTCTTCGGGGGCGCCTCGGCCAGGCTCGGAGCTGGGTGCATGCTTGGTTCCAACTATCTACAGCTCTCCACGGCACATTATAAAGCAGCGGCACGTCGAGGGAAGGAAGGAGGAGGCGGCCGGGTTGCGGGATTAGGTGGCGCGAGAGAAGGTCGTCCGAAGCGAGGTGGAATCGGTTCGCGCCGCGAACGCGAAGGGGGGCGGAGGGGCAGGAAGGAGGAGGAGGAGGGAGGAGAAAAGAAGGTGGATGGGGACCCCTTCCCAAGCACCAGAGGGCAGAGTGACAGAGAGAAGTAAAGGAGGATCGACACTGAAGGTGAAGGTGTGGGAGGGAAGATTATCCAAGAAAAAAAGAGCAAAAAAAAAAACCTAACGGCTATGGTGGGGGCGGGGGTGTGCACAGAGGTTAAAGAGCCAATGCGCCAGAAATAGGCGCGCTCTATTATCAGATTATCCCGGGCGGATGACGCGAATTCTCGGTTGACTGGGCCGAAAAAGAAGTGAAGATTCTGGGAAAAGTGTGGTACGGCCAAGTACCGGTGTGAGCGTAGATGGGTGGGCGGATGAGATTGACCGAGAACCGCACGGAGGCGTCTGTTCTGCCCAAGCTAGGCTTTCAATTGATTTGATGCTGCTCTTTTGTACGTGCTACAAGGCGAGTTTGGGGCCGTGAACACACACGGCTCAAGCTGGCAATGGGTGACGGGGTGTCGGAGCGATGGAGTATCCTGGCACTATAAAAATAGAGCAGCGAGGGAGACAGCCAAGCGGGATGAATTTCAAGGACGAAGCTGCTCTGAGCTGTTGGATGCTGGTGCTCCTCTCCTTGCAGAGGACCGACCGCCTTTGGCTTCTTGGGAGGGGATTTGGGATGAAGGTGTAATTGATATTAGGTTCAATGTGGCTTTCTTTCTCCCCTCTTTTTTCCCTTTTCTTTTTCTCTCTCTTTTTTTTTCTGATTTCTTGTTCCCACTCTGGCTCCAACGCCTCTGTAGCGAGTTACTTCTCTTCGCGCCTTGGTTCTTTTTTATGGGGATGTTTTATGCCGAGAGGTGTGAGGGTCAATGTGGGAGCACAAGCGGTACTTCTCCACCTCGACTTCGTTCGACCGAGACCGAGGCAGGGTAGGGTATTTCGTACGTCAGATCGAATTTTCAAGGTCAATGGTGGGTGGGGTGGGCCTAGACCCAATGCCTGGGGCAATGAACCTTTGAGCTAACTAGTGTGCACGGAGTGGAGAGAGGAATTGGGGAGGGGATATCGCGTGCACCGGCCAGGTCACCGTTGACCGGAGGGATGTCGACGATGCTGACAACCGTCGCAGAGGGACGGCAGAGTGGCGGAGACAAGAGGAGTTGCCGGCAAGGGGGGGTGGTTGTCGTTCGAACGATGCTAGTGCCCACCTATGAAGCATGCCAATGCCAATGCCAACCCAGTGCTAACGCCAGCGCCAATGCCAATGCCAGGGGCGGGAGACAGAGAAGGTCCCTGCAAACTAGACCCGGAGCCAAACCTAACACAGCGATGCGCGAGATTTTGATCCAGGTCTCGTGGGTGTCAAGGAACCGGATGGAACCCCAGAGCCAAGACCGGCACGGACTGTGTTAGTGCCCACTGCTGAGCGGAGCAGAGGAGTGTATAGTAGTATGGCCTGGACAGGCTAACCTGCGTAAAGAGGCAAGTAGCAGACGGCAGTGGGAGGATTAGCAGACACAAGATGAATGATAGTGGAAATGTAAACGAGGGCCACAGCAAGAAAAGTGCAAGTCATATGTTCAGGCCAAAGGCAGACCGGCTGGAGATCCTTGGATAAAATAGAAATAGCAACGGAAAGACGGGTGGAACTGGTGAGTTCCCGGCGGCAGGACGCAAGGACGACTAAAGGTAGGCAGGGTAGGGCGTGAGGTATGGGCGGGTTGGGTGGTCAAAGTAGTCTAGGTCAGGTAGTGGTGTGCGGGTCGTGATGAAAGGTGAGCAAGGGATCAAATTGTTGCGCATCGAATTGGAGGATGTGGGGAAAGGAAATGGGTCAAGGTCAAAGTCAATGGTACAATTGGACGATTGCATTTGATCGAATGCAGTTTACGAAGTAGTGTACTCGCCGTCGTATTCTAAGGACGAAGTAGACTTTGGCATCAATTGATGGCTCAAGTTTCCTTCACCAGTTTCTAGTCTGTGGAGAATATCGGGAGCGGCGATGTAAACAGCAGGAGCGGAGGGGAGGGAAACAAAAGAAAAGATAAAAATAGGGTGTACCGGTGAAGTCCGAGTAGACTAGACATGATGTACCAGCATAACTGTGGGTAGGCTTCTCGTACCTGTACAACATGCTTCTGAAAGAACGTCGTCCCTCGCTTTCCCTTAGCCGCCGATTGCGTCGTGATAATTGGAAAGCGAGGGGCTGATGTGGGCGGGGGCGGGGTGGGACAAGGATGCCCACCGACTGAACAGCAGGGTGAGGCCCCATGCCTAGAATACTTCGTGGGAGCTTGGACAGTTTTTAAAGACCAATGACAGCGAAGGTGATTGCAAGTGTTTGAAAGTACTCTCCAGCACTGTTCCGAGTACAAGTGTACTCGGGCCACTGTTTGACAGAACCATGCCAGGCGTGCCTTCCTCTATTCCAGTAACACTCTCCATCGACAAATCACCCTCACGAGTAAGTCTCGCTCGCACTTCTCTCAACACTCCGCCTGTCTGTCTAGGTCTAGACTGCAGGTGGCGAGAGTATACTTCGTAATGGCAAGTAGCGGCCATTACCTCCATCAACCGCTTTCCCTGAGCGCAAATATTGACAAATGTGGTTTCTGCAATGTAGTACTAGCAACTTTCGGGAGCCGGAAACGGCAACATTTGACCAAATGAATGTTGCGGAGCATAATCTACTTTCTTAACCATATCGCTGGCAGCTGGATCGAAGTCACCGACTGAAAATTTCCTCGAAGCACATGGACACCACACCCTAGTGTACGTAGCTCCACGCAAGTACCTTCGTATTCTGGAGAACGCCATTCCACTTACTTCGTACTTCTTACCCGAGTGTATGACAGTATAGAGTTCCTCTTAAGTATTTTGCTCTCTTTCTCTCACCGAGCAGGAAGGTGCGGCTTTGGAAGTTCATTACCGGCCAATGGCGGTCGAGGTACTTTTCTAAGCTCATAGCTCTGGACGGGATGGCAGAGAGTACACGTGGATCTGGAAGCTACTTTGCACTGATCACATCGTGGACAATGTATTACTCGGAGCTTAGTGAGATCACGGTGCTTTCGAGCTTCAAAATTAATGCACGGCAGCAAGTGGCAGCAAGAGAGATGCCGTTTGTCACACGCACCCCGTCGAGAACTTCGTATGAAGCGTTTTGCCGCCTCGCGTCCGAACAGTCAGGGGTTTCCCGGGGTGCACAAAGGCAAGGGCAATGTCGGAGCCGTAGTCCGTCCTCAGCCGGAAGATATACTCCTCAACTTCCTTGGCTGTGCTCAGACCAGGTGCTCCTATGGAAAGCTGGAAGGAGTGAAACATGGGGATTTCGCCAAAGGAAAGAGGTACTTCGCTGTCATTTTAGATCGCCTGCAAGGACCCCTCGTGGGGTAGGAACTGGGGCTACAACTTTAGTTCGTGCTTTCCACGCGTGACGACATCGGCGTAAATTTCTCACTTGTAGCGTTGCACTTAACCAAGTTCAAGACACGCCAGGTCAGACTAAACTCTGGACCTTCCTGTTCACGCCTGGCGAGGAAAGTACGGAGTGGGCTATGTGCCTTCTATGTAGGAGAGCCACTAAGAGCGCAGAAAAACCATGTGAGAATCTATTCCGTGCTTGACCAATGTGGCTGGAGATCCAATGCTACGAAGGTGTTATAAATATATTCCCCACGATGGGAGGCGGCATGACAATATCGACCTCCAACGCCCTAGGATCGGCATTAGGGGAGGCTCGGGCAATATTGGATCTCCGATCTTGGCCGTTCATCTGCTTCCGCACGAAAGCTGGTTATTCGCCGGCTGCAAAGGCTTTCCCATTCTAAATACCTCCGACAAGCTCCTATGTTCCTCGGTTCGGTGAACTACGGGGGCAGACAGAGATGCCCAGCCCCCTAAGCAGGACAATGTACGTTGATCATGATCATGGCCTATAATTGTTATCCAATGGTCATCAATCTTTCAGGAGGCATGGTTCCTGATTTAGATCCCCATCTTTGCAAGCTCTAAGCCAGAAGGCACGACGACGCCTCAAGCCGAGGATAAGACTGAAGGAAGCCAAGACCTAATTAGACAAGTGAAAGAACTCGACGCTTTGACGAGATTCGGGGAAGCACTTTATTTATCCCCCCGGCTTTAGGGCATGCCTCCTTGCCTGGCCAAGCTCTGTTGCTACGACGCGAGACACTCGAGACGACTTCGTATGACCAATGCTTCACCAGAATAGTTCGGGAACAGACAGAGAGTCTTCGCCTGGCTCGCCTGCCAATAGTGAACCTCACCGGGACCTGCCGCCAGTCTCACCGCAAACTTCCTCCGTCCGATAGAGAGACCCACGCTAACCCGACCAGGACTGGGCTCAGGGTTTCAGAGCCGGCCAGGGCACAAAAGCCACGACAAGACAGCCGATTACTCACGCACAGAGGTTGGACTTGTCAATTTATTGGAAGAAGCGAAGGGGGCTCGGGACTTGGCCCACCCTAACGTCATATGGGGTCCGGGGATGGCGTGGGGAGAGGGGCCTGGTCCAGCCATCCTGCTGCGTTTGCTTTCCATTCCCTCATCCCGGCCCCTTCCGTAGCTCGGCCACAAGTAGCAATTGTCGTCTCCAGACCAAACAGCGCTGGAAAGCCATTTCCACTACATAAGTCACAACCAAGCAATGCATGAGATTTTACCAAGCTGTCATGATGGAGAGAGTGGAGCTTCTCAATCCCCTCCCCTCCCTCGAGACCACGACCCTTGATCAATATGAGCTCGACAAGGAACATGGTCCCTTCTGGTTCTGGGGAAAGTGCCTCAAGCTATCACCAACCTTCGCGTACGGGCTGCACTCAAGTAAAGCCAGAAGTGCCTGGCTGTTGTCACTCATCACCATGGGTGCTTGTCACCACTGAAATCCAACCTTTAGTTCTGTGTTATATGGTTCAGTGATCTGGACTCTATTTTCCCCACATATTTTCCATCCTTTCTTTTTATTTCCTTCTTCCCTTCTTTTCTCTTCTTATTTCCCGTTCTGCTCTTCTTTTGTTTTGTTTATTTCCCCCCCCTTATTTTCTTTACTTGGCTTAACTTGACCCTGCTCCACTCTGACTTCATCCTCGGCTTATAGAGACATGTGCAGTACTTTCATCTGTGTCCTTCTGTCCATTGGATGCGGGGGGAGGACCCCCACGGAGATGGCGCTAGGTAAAAGAATCGGTGAAGGAGAGGCATGGACAGACAGGTGTACCAAACAGCTCATGCCTGGCCCGGCTCTCCTGTACACTACTTGCCCAGTGTCGATGTTGTGTCTCGCTTTTATTGACGACCTGTGCGAAATCGTAGGAGGGGGGTGTGCCATCCACTGTCACCAATACTGACCTATAGAACATTCAGGACCCGGCAATCTATGTTCGTTTTTACCACTCACGCCCCTTGTTGCCCCTTCCTGCGCCGCATATGCAAGCAAGACTTGCACGTCTATTCGACTAGTGTGCGGGTTTAATTACTCGTTGCCCCGCCTTAGAGCTTGCGCGACTCTATAACACAACGCTGCACTAGAAGTAGCCATGGAAGTAGTGTACGCGACAAAAACTTGATCAGGCCAACCGATGTAGCATGCAACGAAGTCTATGGTAGCGCTGTTTGAAATATCTAGGCTCTTCTCCTTATATCGGTTTAGTGTTTGGTGTACGAAGTATTTTTGCAAAGCGTGTTTTTTAAAGGGAAAAAATATTCCTTCAGACTAACCTCCGAGATAGGTTCCTTTGGCTCGTAGAGTTCTCTACTTGGTCTCTTTAAAAGGAAGAGAAACAAAAGAGCGAAAATAAGCGAACCTACCCCGACGAGGCCTTCCTATTTCTTCATGTCCCGAAAGAGGGGTACGCTATGGTATTCTTGACCGACGGAACAATCTGAGAAAGGCTAAGGACGGAGAAGAGCCGTGATCGCGGGCCTTCTTCCGGGAGTGGCGCTCAATCAGGAGATGGCAGTTGTACACTGCCGTCTGTACTGGCACGGTACCTGTGCGGTTGGTTGGTTGGTCCTGTCCATCCCTGAAAGAATAATGCCAACACGTCCAGCGCTGAGTTGTGACCGTGACTCTGCAGGAGTCACCCCAGCTCTCTCCGTTTCGGCCGACATCCAACTTTGAGGTGCATGAATGAGGACGTTAGCGAAAGCGCGATACCGCTCACCTGCGCGACCGGTGCCGGGCCATTATGTATTCCACGGCAATCGTTCACTGATCCAAGTTAGGCAATACATACTACGCGGTTCTGACCTCCCCAGCCTCTTTGGGCAGCTGAGAGTAATACCTCAACTCCTGATGTATAGCAAATGCTTGCTAAGAGTACGCCGTCCTCTTAGCTGTCCTCTTGGAACGCGTGCGATCGAGAGCGTAGCCAACAATATTGCCTTTAGTGCGGGTGATGCGTTACGTGATCACTTCATGGATCTGGGGTTCAGTGACGGAGGGGGTTGGAGGCAAGCTGGTTGCGATGTACAAGGGTCGAATCTCCCCCAGCCTTCCATCTGCAGGAAATTCTGCGTGAGTGGATAATCTTCGTGCGATCTGGATCCAAAAATACCCATACTTTCTTCACATTTTCTCAGCTCTCCGGGATATATCCTTGTTCCTCTGGCTTGTTTGCTCTTCTTCATTGGGGTCGCGGAAGTGATAATGCCTCTCCTAGTACATGGAGATGTCCTGCACCTATTTCGTAGTGTGGAGTACCCTGTTTGCTATCCTTCTACCCTTTCCACGCTTCTCCAAGAGGCGCCGCTCTAAACAGCCCTGTATAAAATAATATTGTTGTTCTAGAGACATGGGGTGTTTGTTGGCCACTTGGCTCGTTGTTGGCCAAACATGCACACCGAGGTCACAGCACGTTTTTTTCCCCCCTTCCGAGCCGAAGAATGCGGTAGTGAAAGGGCAAACAATGTATTGACGCCTCTGAAGAATTAGGCGCCTGCACGAGTTATTGATACGTCGGA
Source organism: Scedosporium minutisporum (assembly GCA_034774675.1). NCBI lineage: Eukaryota > Fungi > Ascomycota > Sordariomycetes > Microascales > Microascaceae > Scedosporium > Scedosporium minutisporum. The sequence goes on from SJVG01000272.1 coordinate 41,576, forward strand.
CGGTGCCCTCTGCCAGCCACCTTTGAAAGACGATGATTCCCGACGCCGGTTTGGTGTGGACTTGACGCTGCAAAGTACCGAAAAGGAGGATTTTCTGCGCATCTTCCTCATTCAGGACCACGACGGGACTTGTGTTGATGGAAGGAGCTAGGGGGCTGAGATGATCGGGTAGGTGGTTTTCCGTCCGATCCTCGCGCCTTACGGGCATATATCCCCCTTAAGCAGTGCTTACCCTCCAAGTAAGATGCTGTGTCTCCCCAACGTCCCCCTTTTCATCACCAAGCTGCTGGAACATTGTGATGAGGCCTATGTATGGACCCAAGTTGACGCCGGGCAGAGTTAGGCCCAAGCCAATGAGAGCCGGCTGCTGTATTTTTGGTAACCATGGTGCCTATGATCTTGTATGTGTTGCTTCGTATTGCTAATCACTCGCTGCTACGTAGATTCTCCAATCATCGTAAACCAAACTCAGTACGCTCTGGGATAACAATACCAATGTTCGGCAGGGAACGTCACCCTACCTTATCGTTCGTGAGGTCCCATCGAGGCAAGATACATTGCCGTCGAATGTGGCTTCTTACCACCTACAGTGACGGAGGGCGCCAAACAACTCTTCAAAAGGGAAACATGATCTACTTTTGTTGAGGACTACGGCTGGCCATGTCTTTTTTTGCCCTAGCCCCAAGAAGGAGGCGAACCACACCGGTTTGAACATTCTAGAGGTTCCTTTCGAAGCCTGATGGTAGCCAACCTTCCCAC